>JAHZMV010001219.1:0-19982 GCA_027743765.1 Coecobrya sp. COE2 | reverse complement strand
GGTGAAAGATGTCATTTACAATCTCCTGTCCTCTGAGTTCAGAGAATTATGGAAATTACAAAAGCTCTTTTAATTCTTGCTGTTGACTTTCATTTCTTCGGAATCGAAATAAAGATTGTTATTTATTGTAATAATGCTCACTGATTTGCAAAACATTGGTTTTAATTTCAGGCATCATTTACTACATTTCACTAAACTACACAGAGTCTGAACAACCAATGACCTACTGACACAATGTTTGATCTTGACAAGCATTTGTAGACGAATTGTCTTTGACCTGACCATACATTCTTGCAACCTAAAAATATATGACATCATGATATGATAAGCTATAATCACCAAGTCAAGATAGCGAAAATGCTATTTAGCTGGGAGTAGGCAGATGTATTTATTTGATATAAACATCCGTTAACAATGTTTTTTATTAAACGGAAAGCGTTCACTCAAAATAATAATAAGCTAAACGGGCGTGATTTCTCGTAGATTTATGTTTACGCCTTATCATTTTGTCGACACTCCACTTGTCTTCTAGAACGTACAACAGAAGGGAGCCATCCTTCACGTTTGTGTTTTATGAATAATTCATGTCGTATGAAATGATGCACCCGAAAACCGTTTTTCATTGACTGCGTAGTATTGACAGATTTGTGCTCAATTGTTGTATTTTACAAATACCAATTTAATTAACATGCATCACAAAGGTTTAAAGATACTAATTGAAGATATTAATTGAATTTGTGCGTAAAATCACACAGATAAAGAATATGAATTTTATGCTCATTAAAAAAATCAAACCATGCGCAAGTGTTTTTCGTATTTTACAGCTCAGGCTCACCAAGACTCAAACACTTTCCATATTAATTTTGGTGGGTAATTTAGTCTATAAAATTGATTGGCAACTGCCAACTGGTTGGTTTCTCCACAGAAGTTCATTAAAAAGTGGCGTATTGCAAAAAAAGAGACGTTAATGTCTCGATTGTTTATATATTACCACGCATATGCTATGCTGTGCTGCTAAAATGCTACTCTTAGTGTGCTTACTAGTCCATGGGTAATATCATCCGTGGCACGGATTATCCGTGCACATAGCTTTCTATTTTATCGGTTTGGTTNTGGCAACTGCCAACTGGTTGGTTTCTCCACAGAAGTTCATTAAAAAGTGGCGTATTGCAAAAAAAGAGACGTTAATGTCTCGATTGTTTATATATTACCACGCATATGCTATGCTGTGCTGCTAAAATGCTACTCTTAGTGTGCTTACTAGTCCATGGGTAATATCATCCGTGGCACGGATTATCCGTGCACATAGCTTTCTATTTTATCGGTTTGGTTTTAGTAATGGGACTTGTAATACAAAAACGTTAACTATGTAGTACAAAATCTAATGAAAAGCTCATAAAATACAAATAGGTAGTGGTATTTATGAGCAAAAACAATGGATATGCTGTAATTGTAAAGCTACTGTCATTATCTGGCTGTCCGCGCAAATCAACATTTTATGACAAAGATGACCATCGTCAATGCACCGTGAAATGAAGTTTCACGTGGATATCTCTGAAGCAGTATGTCCGTGTCCGTCACAGATTAATTTTCATTGTTATTCTTTTCACGTCCCATGCTCACATATCGCACCACACACATGATTCAAATTTCTAATCAAGACTAGTGTCAATCGGAAGTTCAAGATTATATTACAGTAAAGAGTTAATACCGGCACTGTTGGTCGTCTGTCTCTGGGACAAGGGCCTGGCCTAACAAATTCTTGTCAGAGATCTCATTGTCAGCTTTTAAAAATAGTCATTATCTGATTTTACTTTACACACTCGTAGGTACTGTGATCATCTAGGAATTCATAACACGAACTACTCATCATGCATATTAATGTGTTGGAATGATGATGCTTTTGATTTCAATGATGATAGTATTTTTGAATTTATGTATTTATAATCTCAGTTCATATAATCATACATGGTTTCTGTAATGCAATTTGTCAGGTGTACCCTCAAATACAAAAGTAAATTGATATACCGTAACATAACCTCATGCTTCACTTGACCCCAACCTTTGATTCATGTAGAATTTTTCAGAAATTAAAACTTTGCTTTCTTTCTGCACTTACAAATATGTTGGGATGGCCAAATGTAGTGCCTATTATACTATCTATCTAATTTGGTATCCCATCCAGACTAAATGTATAAATGTGATTGGGATACGAAATGCGCGTAACATCATTGACATTTTGTATCCTCCTGTGAAATGATACACAATTTTATTTATCTTGATTCGCTAAAAACTTTCCTGGTTACTTCCACCCTTCTCATGCTACTCGATGTTGATGAGATTGGCGTTACTATTTTTAACGTTCTCTTCTGTCCGATTCTACAAAGGATGCAGACAGGTGGGGTCTCCGTATAAATTACAACGACCCAATTTGCAATCGGTCATTTCTTCATTACATTTCTGCAAGGAAAGACCTGTCACGTTGGAAAAGTGCAAGTTGGTCATGAAAACAACCCCTATCCATACTATTGGCACATGACGCATGGTTGAATATTTAAGAAATATCTTAACATTTGTCAAACTAAAGAAATATAATATTTTAATTGTTTTTGTAAATCGGTTCATCATGAAGGAATTTGGTAAAAGTGTACTGTGTTTGTACGCATGTGCAATCATATTAGTATCGTTTGTTTTTACAACGGCAGAATGCAAAACTTCGCGTTCCAGAGTGCCCCAAGATAGTTCTAAAGTTTCCACTGAGAATACTTCGAGCAATCTGCTTTATTCTGTTGCCAAAAGTTTGACAGCGGAAGCTGTGTCACAGTTTCAGGAAACTGCAAGAAGGAATCCTCGACTTGGATTTAACATAACTATGCTCCTACCTGGAATCACCAATTTAACAAATGGTAGCCTGCCTTTTAGGACTTTTCTGGGCACAGCCACTCAGCTAGGAGCTGTTGGTGTAAGTTAAAGTTTCGAAATAGTGAAGTTTCTTGTGTCAACAAATTTTATGCATACTATTTTGTTTCTGCAGATAAAAGGAGGAATTCTGGGACTTAAGGCTGCCATCGTCCAGGGCATTGTTCTTTTGCTGTTTATCGTCTTTCTGCTTACTGGAATCGCATATTTCGCGTGCAATATTGGCATCATAAGTTGCAGGGATCTTGGAGGAAGCCTTGGGAATCTCGGGGGTGGGTTAGAAGGTCTCGGTGGTCTTGGAGGAGGCAACCCTTTCTCAAGGTAAAGTTAATTATGAGAAGGTAATAAAAATATTACTCTGTGCACTTAATTTTGTGATATAATTTTTCACATTTTTTGCAGAGCTGGATATTATGGCTATCACCCTAATAATCTTCATCGGGCCACGTCAACTATTTACAACGCCATAGATGACGGACAGAAAAAATATACGTGATTTTGTGTCAGTTTGGTAACTTCAGTAATTAGTTTATGCATGGTTAAAATTAATATGATTTAGATAAATAGTTTCAATAAAGTGTTATGGATTGGGGCAAGTTGCTACTTATACTTTGGACTGGTTCATTTTATAAGTACCAACTTTTGTTAACTTGTTCATTTAGAGAGTTACTTGTATAAATATATTTAATAATTTATTTCTCCGAACAAATAAAATAATAATTTCAACCCAACGATTCGATTTCGAATAAATCATGACAATCCTTTTTTTAATCCACTTGAATTTAATTCCATTTCAAGCATTATCATCATGATTCATCTCATCATTATGCCCACATATACGACTACGTTCATATGAAATTTCATTCATGTGAATTCATGAACATTACACACTTTGTTGACATCTCAAATTACAACATCTCTGGTGAAGTAATCAGCTCAAAACACCCTTTACGACGGCTAGTGTGTAGGTTGTTTAAAAATAAACAAAAAGTCTCTACTTGATCTTTGCAATAATAATATATAATCGCATGGTGCTTTAAATTTGTTTGGATACATTACCAAACACAACTATAGTTGAATATTAGCATTCCAACAAGCGTCATCATTGAATAAACCATGTTTGCGAAAAGTATATGTACCCAACTCATTATTATACATACATTATATTTATACTTGCATTGCATTAGTTACATTATTTTACCGAATGCATTAAAACAGAAGAAAAACCCAAAGTCAAAACATCCTTTTTTTCATGATCCCACTCTATAAATTGCAACTTTTTACGATGCAGTACGATAATGTTAGCAGCAGAAAGGCGAAATAAACGCCAGAGAGTACATTATAATATTCTGATCCATATATAAAAAGCAGTCATTCCTCATTGCACATTGTGTCTTCTTTACTCAAACTGCTTAGATACAGGCTACCGAGTACATTTTTACACACATTTTACTCACAGAGATTCAGAGAGGCTGCGTTTTTAGATGCCAAAAAATCTTCAATAACTTTTCTCTCTCGTAAATGCAATGTTTTTGAAGCGATGATATTGAAGATATAATATATAGATATGTGGGCATACCTACACTCTTTCAGTGTGTCAGAGCATGCATACCAGTTTTTTTAACCAAAGTATAATGTTCTCATAAAAAGAGCCTTTAATTCTTTAAGGTTAATTTTTGCTTCTCTCTCAAAAAATAATGTATGCATATATGAAATTTCACACATGAAAATTTTCTGTGTGTGTAGTGTAATATATGGTTGTTGATCTGTGTGTGCCAGTAGTGTAGTAGTAGAGAGAATTTTTACTACTTCAAAGTTTCAAGTTACT
The DNA here is from genome assembly GCA_027743765.1 of Coecobrya sp. COE2. Classification (NCBI taxonomy): domain Eukaryota; kingdom Metazoa; phylum Arthropoda; class Collembola; order Entomobryomorpha; family Entomobryidae; genus Coecobrya; species Coecobrya sp. COE2. Next base: position 15,235 of record JAHZMV010001219.1, on the reverse strand, counting down.
GGTAAACATCAATATTATTGTTATTCCGTGTACCCCAACTAAAACTATTATAAAATGTGGATGAGTGTGTTAGGTTGGCTCTCTCTCTCGCTCTGGTGCAGTAAATAGTTTTGGTACAAACATTAAGCCAATTATATGCTGCGCTGTATAGTTTCTCTAAAGCAAATATATTGTAGTACTTTACTGATGATGGCAAAAATGTAAAATGTGTGTGTATGTGTGTAACTTACATTTACCTAATTGTGAATTCACAGAGAGATGAAACAGAACATGATCATTCCAAGCTACTGAATCATTTTAAAGTTTTCAATGGCCCCATTACATTTTAAGATATGATATTTGTACGCATAACTTGACGCACACTTGTGGGTAGTATTAAGGTAGTAAGTATATTATAATGGTTATTGTTATTATATTTGTATTAAAAATATTCCTTGAAACTCAGCTCATATAATATATCGTTGTCATCATCTAAATCAACAAGCAATTGATATATAATATTCCGTGTGATTGAGTGATGTACTCGTTTTTTTAAACTGTATTCAAGTGAACTGTAATATAACCAGTGCGGCTGTGAAAGGCACCTCTCATCAAAGTCAAGTTAACGAGAGAGGCGATAAAACAATCTATTAGAAAATTATTGTAGACAGTACATTAACATATATACTTGTATATAAATTTATACATTACATTTCTGTTATATATTAATGTTATACAATTACACTTTATAGTTAAGTGTTTAAATATGATTTCATCTAAATATTATGAGTTTTTTTTCTAGGGTAGATTTTTATTAGGATTAATCTATTATTTAAACAACACCCATCTTCAGGCATGAACTTAAATGCAAAGAGTCCCACTTTAAATGCACGTTCGTGTGCAAATATATAAATTAGTGTGCAAACTCAACTTACATATTACACGTCAGAAAAACAGATTTATTTAAAGTACAAAAGCCAGTGCACTTTTAAAAGAATGCCTTAAAAAGTGAAGAGTAAAAACCTAAAAAATTCCTTAAATCATTTTGGCAAGCCTATAAAGTGCTCTCCATCAAACAAAGTAGCATAATATCTTACGTCCTTGGACACAGGTTTTGTGCAAACAAAGTAGTTACAAAAATTAATACGAGTTGTTTGGTTAAAGACTTGTCAAAACACTTTAATGACTTATTTGTTTGTACAGATTAGGAAAAGTTTTGAGACTTGTTTGGTGAGTAAGTGGGAACCCTTATTTGGTTAAAAATGGTCATGCGGTTTGATTAAGGATAAAATAATGCTCTATAAGAAGTACGTATAGACTTGTCCAGCGTCATTACTCATATAACTACTCATATAAGTATTTCCAGTACAATAAAAGGTATATACAAAATTTTTATATCTTATCAAACTGCATATTATCTTCCTTATCGCATTGGACAAGGAAGTTATATGCCGTCATGCACACAGTCAAGTCCACTGTCCGTTAAATGATGAATAGTAAAATTAACTGGAAAACGCATGACTCGTAGTAGTGGTAATCCTACTCTGTCGGAAATGAATATTTAAATGTATTCGAATCAAGCAATTAATGTACTTTTCTAGAGTGACAGCATAGAGCACACTCACGATTTATATACAATTTGTACTAAATGATAACATTTTTTAATTGTATTTAACTAATGGTTCATGTGAACATGTTCTTGTAAACAGTTTTGTAATAATTAATTCGTATTATATGAACATTTTTTTCTTTGCCTTGAATCATCCACGTATAATATATTTTATATGTATGTGTGTATGTAATTTCTCTGTTGATACGTCTTTCATTACAAGATAATTAAATAATAATTATGTTTGTATATAATTGGTGTGATAAAGTCTGACGAGTACAAATCAAGTAACAACCTTTGGAAAAAATGTGTTCAATATACCATACCATTTTAAACCGGAATTAATATAGAAACGATAATCTTTTCTGTATACTTAGGGCATGTACGACAGTAGTTTTGTAACGGCAACCGGAAGTGTGCGTGTGACAAGTGGTTAAGCAGTGTCGGATCGCGTGGTACTCATTTTTATTATTGGAGGGGGCGAGCAAAAAGTGTTACGAACGAACCGGGAGTTTTGCTCAAATAGAACTGAAAGTATACACGTGTGTCAGTTTTAATGGTTTAAGAGGACTTTTAATTATATAAAAAGGTGCGATTAGAATGGTAACTTTTACAATTTAAATGGAAACTGGAGCAATATCATCGCTAGTCTAATTTAAGTAAAAAACATGGCAGAGGAGGTGGTTGCATCGGCGGAGGTGGCCAGCAGGGCTGTGGAAACTGTAAATGGCAGAGAGGAAACGAGTTCCAAAGAGGAACAGGGTGCCACCACCAGTGACAAGATAACCAAAGACAGGACTGAAGAACTTGGATCTCCCAAAGGTGCTGCAGCATTACAAATAGTGGATGCTGCTACGACTACAACAACAGGTAATAACACCGTCACCATTGAAGTAAGGTCATCATTATCGACGGATGACAGGACGGATGGCGGAGTTAACAGTACTTCCAAAAGTACAAGTATTGGCGCTACGTCTGCAGTTACTAGGATAGAAATCAACGGGTCAAATATCAGGGAATCGATGGAAGCCCCGGATAGAGATGATGACGCCACGCCTACGCCCGGCTCGGAGTCCAGGTTGGGGGCGGAGGATGATGACGATGACGATGATGATGAAAGTGACATTAGTAGCGTTGTCAATGCCCCTTCTGTCATCTCTCAGGCTCCTGACAGATATGGGTTCCTAGGAGGCGAGCAGTACACTCATGAAAGGTATGCAAATTATAGTATACGAGTTTTGCGAATACACGTAATCATTGTCAATTTTTCGATTTTTACAACATTAAGTAAATCATGCATTTTGATGTTTGATTTTAGCGAGCCGAATATTCCGCCCGAGGTGATCCGAAAGAGGGAAATGAAGTGGCTGGATATGCTAAGCCATTGGGATAGCTTTATGAAAAATAATTTCAAAACTGTGAGAAATCGGTGCAGAAAGGGAATTCCCAGATCTGTTCGTGGCCGTGCGTGGTATTATCTTTGTGGTGCTGTATATCTCCATAAGAAGAATCCAGATCATTTTAAAAATCTGTTGGATCAAGAAGGGAAACAGGAATGATTAAAAAATTATATGAAAGTGGAAGAAATTATCATTTAAACGTTAGAAACACTGGAATAATTTTGTTACTATTTTTAATTGCAGAGGAAGCATTTTGGTGTCTGGTGGCTATATGTGATAAGTATTTGAAGGGCTACTACAGCCCAGGAATGGAACAGTTGCAGCTGGATGGGGACATTCTGTTCGGATTGTTAAAACGCGTTAGCCCTCCTGTATATAAACATCTTGTAAGGGAACCGCATTTTTATCATTGAATTCTTATGTCATGTTTAGTAAATAAGAAAATAATTTGTATTTATTATAATATGGTCTAATTGGTCAACTTTGCAGAAAAAGCAGAAGATTGAGCCAGTGCTGTACATGACAGAATGGTTTCTCTGTTCTTACACCCGCACCCTTCCTTGGGCTTCCGTTCTTCGTGTTTGGGACATGTTTTTGTGTGAAGGAGTAAAAATTCTCTTTAGAGTGGGTCTGGTATTATTAAAGTACACACTTGGAAGATCTGACGTTCTAAAGCAGTGTCCCAACATGTATGACACCCTCCCCGTTTTAAAGAACCTTCCCAATTACGTGACGCACGAGAACTTTATGGTGGTGCAAATGAAAAGGTATAAACGCATATAATTATGCATGCTCCAATAATAATGTATAACAATTTGGATTTTAAAATATCCACATTATTTTTCTAAAGGTTGGACGTGTCCGATGATCAAATGCGTCGGGAGCACTACAAACAAATAATGAAAAGGAAAAAGGCTGAGAAGAAAAAAGCCAAAGCGGAAGCGGCTCAGAAAAAGAAGCAGCAGCTTCAACAGCCCAAGGAATCGCGTTCACTTTCGAATTCTCGCCAAAATGTCAACATTAGTCAGGAGACAGCGCTGTGAGTCGAATCATCATGAATCTTTGTGCTGAATACATGGGATAGAGGAATTATGAGTGTTTTAGAGCTATATAGAGTGGCGTTACATGGTCGTAGGCAGTAGTTTTTATATAACATGCAGAAGTATAAACGTAATTATCATTCATTTAGCAATAACCGGTAAAAAACTAACTGAGATTACGTGACCAGTGTCTCACCAATCGTCGTTACTGTACTGGTGCGCGTATATATATACTCCGTTCCGTTGAAAAAAATCTACGCATTGAGATTTACCAAGAAACAAGCCTGATTTTCGTACAGTGTCTACCGTTAAAACTGTCTACCAAAACTAGAACATTCCCTCTCCTATTCACTTACATAACGTAAATGGGTGATTTTTACTTGATTGCGTTATTTACTTGATTAATTATATACTAATCATATATAAAGCTTAATCAATCATTAATATTATTTCATCTAGATACAATTTATCTTTATTCTCTTGTAAGCTTATTTACACGTGTTTAATATTTATATTTAATATTGTTAATGTCATATTATATAATATTATATCATGCCTAGAAGACGTCATTACAGATTTGCAATGCACCAAGTACGTAACGTTAAAATTCTGTTTTTGTATGGAACTCGTTCTTTACTTCGCTTTTACTCACTTGAATATAGTTCATGTTTGTCCTGAAAAAGACGAAAAATAAACTTTTTGTAAAAATAGACATTTGAAAATTGTTTACAACTCTGCTTTTTATTCTTTATTATCATTTTTTTGCAATATAAAATTATAATGATAATAGTAATGCGAATTGCGAATTATAAAAGTAGTATTTCGACTACGTGTAAACGGCTGTACAGGTATTAACAAATGGGAAGAAATGTTACCAATTTCTTGCTAATTTCTGACCATGGACAATCAATTTTTTTACTAGATACAATGATTATACACACCAAGTTAAGGCATAGGAAATTGATAAATTATACATATTATCGTAACAAAAACTCAGACAGTGTTTTCTACCATATGGATATTAAAAATACTATGCGTTTTATAATACTTTGTAAACCCATAATCCAATATAACATATATAAACAATGGATAGCACTATATTGCGTTAACAATCAAACGATACGTACATTTATGGATCTAAATCCATATTCATAATTTAAAACCGCTTTGCTCTCCTTTATATAATATATATTTACATACTTTCTTTTCATATCACCTCAAATTTTTAAATTATGCACCTATGTATTTAATACCATTTATCGGTACAATAGCTTCCAGCATATTTTTCCTACTTGATTTTGTGATTGGAGGGATCTACCCTTTCTGTTAATCCGCAAAACTGGGACAGTTTTTTTAGAGTCGACTATGTGGACTATATTGTCAAAGTGCAACCAGTCTCAAACTGTAAGCATTACAACACGAAAGGCGATTTAATGGTCTTTACGCGACTACTTTAAATTACTACTAATTTGACCCTTGAACTATGTAATTATATAAATACATAAGGATGTTCAATATCACTAATTTATGTACATATTTTCCTAAATATAGCATAAAATATTTGTGCAACTACTACACGCTTTTTTGTTCATTCACTTTGAAAGATTTTTCTTGATATTTACACTTACGTTAGAAGATTCAATATAACCCACAGATTGTACAGCATATGTATACAATGAAAATTAAATTGACAGAGACAACAATTTAATGAGACAAATTGATGGCACGTGCAATTTTGGAAGTATATTTCATGTCAAAATTAATTGTCAATGTTTTTCGTAACTTCGGCTTTAAAAATTTCAGAGATTTGTCTCAGCGGTACAAATTAGTACTAAATTGGGTGAGGAATTTTACATATATTTCGTCATATATGTACTTTAGTTGAACCAACTCCTATACTCATGTGGCAGGGATCCTATCGAAAATATTTCAAAAATGTTAGTAATACAATCCTTGCAATCAAAATTCAAGAAATTGTACATTGGCAAACTCTAATTGACTTACCTCTACGAGGATAGAATGTGTGGCGACATGAGTATTTCATCAAATTTGTTACCGATGATGTATAAATGTCAGCAAATCGGAACAATCTCTTCGAAAAGAAGGTAGGGTTCAAGTGAGTTCGAAACAAACTGCCAAATTGTTCGTTAAAAATCATCTTCGTCTTTTTTCTATAAAAAATCAATTCATATTGATACTCTAGTGCAAAAGTAATTGAATTTAGTTTGATAATTGAAACTTTAATACTTACCGAATTCTATTTCTTTCTTGCCACCACTCCTTAATAATTTCCTGGGCCTCTGGGTCGTCAACATCTTGATACGTCTCCAGTAATGAAGTTAAAAATTGCAGCCAGTTCATTGCTGATTTGAAGTCCGGGGAATTCAGCGTTTCAATCTCGTGCTAAGTTAAACATTTAAAATCAACATGAAAATTTATTGAGACAATCTCTACCAACTGGTGATGATGAAAATATTCCAAAATATGCACACCTCCAATTCTTTAATTATCGCTCCTGTTCGCCATCCGTGGTGCAGAGTTACATCGGCTAGGTCAGTATAAGCGTGATCTCCAAAATATACGACCTTGTCTCCCTTCCATCCTGTCAATGATTGAAATTGCTTCAAGGTGCCACCGTAATAAACGCTCCCTTTTTCCATTTTTGTTACTTTATCCCAAAGACGCGAATGTAACTGAGGATCGTACATACGAAACGGTATGCTGTCACTGGAGAAAAAATTGGGCTTTCTCGCAGAAACTACAACCACATCAAAAAGTTGCTGCCAATCTTCTCCAATGGTGTAACTTAGCCCTTTGTTCCTATTAATTGATTGAATAGTATATTTTGACATCATTATTTCTCTGCTGTATAATCAAAAGCTATTTAAGGTTATATGACTTACACAAATGGATAGGGGCTGTTGGTTATCAAAAATACATTTTTCCCGTTGTCCCGTAACATTTCCAGAAAGCCTCTAACAAGAGGATCATATTCCAAATACTGTTCTGGATTTTTTCCCACAATTTCATGCATCACAGGATGAATACTTTGAACAGACTCCTAAATTACATACATATGTTAGAAAAGAAGTTAGTATGGTTGTGCACTTTCCACTTTAGAAAAGTTGATAGAAAATTTATAAAATGTGCGCATCAAACCTTGACATCGCGAAACAGACTCTCTGGATGATAGTCAATAGAGTTTTGACGCAAATATTCGGTAACATTGCACAGTAAATTCATTTCGGGAAGACTAAACAAATCAGCTAACTGTGCCATATTTAACGATCTAGCAATGAAAATGATTGTAACCAAAGTTGTTAATTTTTATATAAAATGTAAATCCTATAAGATGATAGTGTTGTATTTATGTTAATTACTCGGTATTCGTGCCAAAATATTGATTCGGTGGCTCAATGTAAGCCACATCTATTTTTCGGCTGCCATAAAGTTCTAAAACTTCCTCATCTCTGACCGGTGTAAGACCTTTTGAGAAATTAAATGCAAACATGAGTAGTTAAATTTTATAGATATTGCAAGCTTTGTATAATGAATGAAAGCTTTCATTTTAAAATAATACCTCGGTATACACAGCCCATTTGCACTTGCATGAAACAGTCAACTTTAAGGAGTAACCCTTTTTTGATATCATAATGAAGTCCTCGTACTGCAAAATTCGGATCATATTCAAGATTTCGGATTGCTGCCGGATACTGTCAAAAAATTACAATCACATTGTATTATACATTTTATTCAAACATGTAGTATTTTGTACGGGAATCATTTGAATGTTGTTATGAACCTTAAATTTTTCGAGCAGAACCTCCCTTCCAAGGTTGTAAATTAAGGACTCCAATTGTTTCTTATAGTTAACCAGAGTGTAATCATAATCGAATCCGTATACGTGTATGTCCCTGAGATTCAAACGGTTGCATGCAAACACTGCATGTGGATCTACGTCTTCAGGTAGCTTTTTAGCTGGGGCAAGTGAAGAATAAATAAAGCTAATTATAGACCGATAATTTAAACCGATTATGTAAAAAATCGATACTAATTAATACTTACAATGACAAAAGTGCAGCGCATCGTCATACGCTTTCTTGAGTTGTTCTTTGAGATCAAGTGAGTTATCAAGGCCAACACGATCTGGTCTCAAGGTGCCCTGAATGTCAGTGCTGTGATGCAAAGGCTTCCTGCTTGGCAGACTGTTGATAATAGGGGGCGGAGTTCGTACCGTGTTTTCAGAAGATGAAGTTTTAAAATTTCCAGTGGAACCCCGTCGCTGAAATTTGGATATTTTCTTAATATTACTCCCAGGCAAATCCAACACGTCCGCTGTAGTACCCCCGGTAGTTAAAGTGGAGTAACTTCGCAAAAAGGAGGGACGACGAGAGGTAGAGCATGAGCCAAGTGGTAAGTTGGTGGAAGAATTACTGGCAATAACGAGATGCTGAAATTTAGCCAGTCCATCCCTGTGCATATCCACTCCCAGCTTTAGTTTGTGCATAAGTGTATGAGACATTTTTTGGCAATTTGTCCAGGAAGAATTAAATGATGTAATATACAAAATATGTATTGTAAATTTGGCGTATTTGTAGACAGCACGACGGTCCGAATAAGGCAATTCGTAATTTTTGTATATTTCCGTACAATTTCGCTAAAGTTCCGGATTCGCCAAACTATAAAAGTAAAATCACAATTATAAATTATAATTTATAATCCAATTCTGTAATATGAACGCACGGCAAAGCAAATGAAAGTATGTAGAAAGTGGGACGTTTTTTTAACTTACTTTAGTTAGTAGGTGACATGTGACATGTACACACGTATTTTCCACTATAAGTATTTAAAGTCTAGTGAAGCAGCTGAATGAGTGACCACTGCATGGAGTGGAGTTGGGCTTAACGTGACAGAGTGATGAGGAGGATAATGGAGAAAGGCCATTCCTTTAACCGGTTTCTTGAGGTAGGCTCCTTCTTGCACACTCACACGAGGAGATTGAGATAAGTTACAGAACTGTCTTGACGTGAGCAGAGATGCAGATAATACTATGCAAATAGGAATGAGTATCCACTCAACTCTGTGTTGGATAACTGTATATAGAGATTAAATATTCACAGAATACATATTTGTCTGAGCTATTATCACTTTACTTATAGAGGATTTCCCTGGATAAGTAAATGTGAAAGGTTAGAGATTTTTTGAGAGAAGTTCACAAAATTGCAGACTGCGGTGCACTTTCTGTCTCTTGACTTGACTATCTTTACTGACCGTGAACTGATGCTTTATATAAAAGAATGATGTGCTCAATGACACGTTTCCATACAATTTTTGCATTATTTTTTAATTGACAATTGACATGATCCGTGGATGTGTTTTAGCTATTCTGAAATAATTTATATAGAAATATTCAAATTGTGGAAAGTTTTTGTAGAAAAGGTTTGCATGCGGTTGTAGAAATTGCCGAAAATTTTAGACTATGTGTGTGATATACATACGTGAGGGGACTCACGACGTCTCACATTAAACTAAATTTTTGTCACCGTGCAAAAAATTGCGTGCCTGTTGTATGGAATGGACATTTTGGATTAAATGTGATATTGAGGTTTCCGTCGTCCTGTGGCAAAGATGTTAATATCACATCTACGTTGTAGTTTGTTTTGGTTTGTGTCGCAGTTCGCGTATGATGTACATATGATGGAGATAAACATGCGCCTGGGCATAAAATGGAATATTATTTTATATATTTTTTCTGCCTTATGCAACGCATATGGAAGCATAATAGTACTCTTGTTCAAGAATAATAGGCATTATAATGTACATACATACACAAAATTATACGCACATGTACATTCCGGTCCGGTTGTTAGGCTGTAAAAAGATGATTTTATGGGAACGCATGTACCAGGTTACATGGTCCATGTACCTATGCAATCGTGTTTTTCGTATTAGGAAATAGAATGGACAGATGGACGAGTGATGGAAAAGAGTTTTTCATTTTGCATGTTTTGTCTTATGCAATCGTGGATACCAATAAACCAATTTCATAGTTTTATGATGAATCTGTTTATGGTTACAGGAATAAAATTGATTTGTTCATGCTCTCAGCGACAACGATGTGTGGTGGTTGTGCAAAATGTTGTGCACGTGTTCTGAGTCATGAACGTCACGATAAGCTTCATGTAATTATGTTAAATTGCTTGCATAAGTAAAAATGACGTGAAGTGGAGCACTTTATATAGTTACCCGAAAAATTGTGAGGGTTTCTAGAAGAAAATATGAAAAGCAGCTTTTGTGAAAATGTAATGTGAAATGTACACTATAGTCGTACGTAACTATTTAGTCGTGTTTATGCCAAACTCGAAAATTATTGGCAGAGGAAAAGTGCTAATGAACGGACGTAACTTTACCGTTGGTTGACACAAGATGGTTGCAACACTGACTTTATTTTTACTCACCAATGTATATTCATGATTTGTCTATTTTACCTTTTCGGCCGTAGCTTCTCCAAAAAATACAGTAATGATAATGAATGATCATTAGTTGGGTGGGTTTTTCATTTCACTCCTCATTCTCTACTTATGTACTTATTGTTGAGAAAGCGAAGCATATCACGGTTAACATGATTGTTCTTATCTTCCATTCCAGCCAACTTTACACAACTTTTCTTGTCACTTACCTGCTAATTTTTATCTGTAATGGCTTAATAGCATGCGAATAGTAATTTTGCCTACAACTACAACATCAATATATAGAAGCAATAAGATTCTGGGTAAATACACCATGAAACACAAAAATGCTTTCTAGGTTTTATTTTTATCTTTCAGGAGAAAAAAATGATACAGTTGCCAAAATGCTGTTTACGAGATTTACGACAACCGGAAAGTTTTATAAATATAAACAATAATAATATTATTATCCCATATTATCATGTATTTTGAAACTTTGAACTTGTTGTTGATGACTTGATGGCATCAATACAACTTTGCTAGGACATGAAAATATCGATGCTATGTGCTTTGGCAATGCAAGCACAGTTGCAAGAAGTATCAAAGGATTAAGCTATTATTAGAAGCTATTATATTACAAAGTTCAAAAACTTGAACTTCTTCTATGCACTAGGTGGGAATTGGACTGCAATTACTTAGCATGGCTTGAATTTTGTCTTTGCACATTGCAGAAACTTATTTCGTACAAGCTATAAAAATTACCCAAGCGGTAACTCAGTTCCAAGGACTGCGTTCATATTTATAGTTCAGTAGTAAAATTATTGAAAGATGTCATCTTAGAAAATTATCAAATCTAAAATTGCAAAAGGAATGCACGACTGAAACCCTACTTTTTCATGCCTCCATGGTGCGTCCATATGTAAATTACTCACGCCCGAAATATTCATCATGTAACGAGTCAAAAATGTGTGGCAGACTAACATTACGTTTCCCTTTCCGTTTCATTCAATGACGGTGTGTAATTTTTAAGAAAGTGAATGAGTACGGCATGAAAAATTTCATCTAGCAAAACGACTTGTTTACTCTCTGTCAAAATCAATGCATGAATACGGATACTTGTATGCATGTTCACGAAGAGGAGAAAGCAGTTGGTGATATGTAGTTAAAACATAATAAAATCCAACAATAACAATACAAATTTTTAATGATTTTCGGGCCTACGTTTTCTAGCCATTAATTCATATTATTACTTACCACGAGATCACAGTAGCGTTAATTACATACGTATATGATCGACTATAAAAAATCAGCATGCACATTGCTCACATTGAAGCGCATTAGCCGGAACTGAAATAATCACATCCTGTAAAGTGTAAAAGTGTTGACGAGGATTAGAGTTGGGCTGTGTTCATATTTTTGCATGGCGTGTCCATGCATTGATTATTGACGAGAATGTGAGAAATCCGACAGACACGCTTGGTCAGGTGCGAAGGAATACATAGAATACCAGGTAGTAAAAAATGATGCAAACTTATATGCACATTCCGTCGTGCATCCTGTCTTCAACCCTTAAGTTCCCGATTTAAATGACAAGAGAACAGTTTGCAATTTCAAAGTGTAAAAGCCTAGGTATGAAAGTAATTATTGTATTCGGATGATGTTTTCTACATGCACGGAGTTATATCTCTTATAGGAAATTCGTAATTTTCGTAGTACAAGTTTGGATGTAAACTTGAAGAGGCGTTCGACATACATATCAACTCCGACAGGCTGTTTTCGTATCATACCAAACTATTTAACAGCTTTTCTGTGGAAAACAATAAGTCACCAATAACACCATTACAAACAATCACAATGCCATCTCATAATAAGACACGCCTGCTACCATTGTTTCGTGCTGTGCAGTCGAGAAAAGACATGGGAAATGACACATGCTGACAAAAATATGAATCGCTGACAAATAGCATAATCCCGTATTGAAATCAGATTGAAGATTAAACTTTCAATCATGTCTCATAAATGAACATATTATATTTTATTTATTAACAGCAGTTGGGCATGTTACTTGCACTGCATATGGATTGTTCCCTTTTCATATCGCATGTTCTTATTATCGAGGAATGACAGGAGCTGGTGCCAAGTGAAAACCATAATGACCTATTGACTTTTTCATTCGTAATAACAATATCAGCCCGCGAAAGGTTTCACTCTTGTAGGTAGTAAAATTAGTGTGCATATGAAAAAAATATTGTAGGCCCTGTCAGAGACGATTTCTAAATAAATAAGAATAGCTTCTGTCGACGTATGTTGGTGATAAAAACGCATTATATGCAGAAGGCGTTTCATTATTCGGAGATACAGTCATAAAATGTACCATAAAGATCTCAAAATAAGTACAGGACTAAATTGCAATGGTAAGTTTTGGCATTGTCACTGAGAAATATCTTCTTAAAATAAATGCCATTGGACATAGGGCCTATACCTTCTTCCATGATAGATGCGTTTTGAACACAGTTCACATGTTAATATATGCCTAGTAAAAAAAGACTGCGAAATGAGCTTCCTTTAAATGAATACATGCAGAGATGATGATGTGATGACACAGAGCACAACAAGGTCAAGTATAAAAACACTGCCCTCAAAGGATTGTAAACTTCATTTGTTATTCTCCACTGAGACGAGGAGCAAAAGGTCATCATCATTAGGGATTCTGTATCATTAATAATAGTGATATTAATAATTGGTGGATTATTTCCTTCCTTCCTTTTCGAAACAATGGAGATCAAATCAATTCTCACCATTGTGCTAATTATTAACTCAATTTTGCTCATATCAGCAGAGGATAGTTCAACGGAAAATGTGGTCGCGTTTGAGGAAGAGTCCAGTACAGGTGCCAGTGTCCCTAAAAAAGGGAGGAGTTTATCTGTGGAAGAAAATAGCATAAAAAGTGAAAGCAGAAGAAATCCGAAATTCGGGTTTACTATGCCATTTCCCAATGTTCCGGGCATGGGAGGAGATCAGAATACTACGCCAAATCCGAATCCAGAAACAAACATTTTTGGAGGGATGAATGGAGATCTTGCAGGATACCACAGCCACGCTTGGCACCACCGCAGTATTAGTGAGGCTCCAGAAATGTTAAGACATTTAATTGGCTACGAGCTAAAAGGAACTAACCGTTAATTGCATATTATCCTCGTTACAGATAAAAGGTGGCATATTGAGTGGACTAATGGCTTTGAAAGCGGCTATTTTACCACCAATATTTTTGGGCGCCTTGATCCTATTCCTTATTGCAGGAGCAGGATTTTTTACCTGTAGTATTATTAACTGCAACAGACTTATTGGGGACATTGCAGGCCCAGGGGCGGCTCCTGGGTTTGGAGGGCTACCACCTTTCAACCCTTTCAACAGGTACAGTATCGTTAATATGCAAAATAATAAAATATTGTGAAGACGTTTGCTTTCATTTGAGTTTGCTTCGTATACAGAAATGGATTAGATGATTATGACCAGAGGCCAGTGTACCAAGGGATTGAGGATGGATACAAAAAATACAACTAGAACCAATATGTCTTGCTGTGCATAAACCGATGTCTACAAAAGGGAGTTTCTGAGCTTTAAGAGGCGTGAATGACATTTGTCAGTGAGTAATTTATTTTAGTTAAGTACTTCAAAATATATGAATGCAATGATCAATACTCTGTTATTAATGCCAATATTAGTTTTACTTACGAATAAATCATGATTTAGATTATCATATATTTATTCAAAGTTGTATTTTTTCAAGTTTGCAATTGTTGTAATGCCACTATTTATGCACACCGTTCATAAAAATATGAATTATGTTTGATCGTAATATATGAAAAATATACATAGGGTGAAAACACTCAATGCGGAATGAGTGTAAGATTGCAAGTTGCGAAATAAAGTACGCATAAGAATAATTGTCTTTTATAAACTAAAATAAACATATAATTAACTTTCCCAGGATATTAACATAAACAATACAATTATTTCAACTTATAAATACTTCTTTTTCATCGTTCACAAATAAAGTTAATTATTACTCATATTTTTAATATATTATTATACATAATTAAACATACTACTTGATAAATGCGCACAACCCTTTAGTTTTAAACCATAAACAATATAACGCAGACAATTTTAATGAGAAAATCATTTCTTAAAACAATTATAATATTGATTTTGGAAGGCATATGATGATAATAATGAGTTTGTGGAAGGCGGCTTTGTGATGAGATCACACTCATTTTTTGCATTACCATAATATTATTACACCAAATTCTTGATTTGTTGCATAAGGCTAGGTCAGGCCCACAGGTGCTCAAACAGAAGTAAAAAATACGTAGCATTATTATTTTAATTAATTGTTTTGTCAACCTTCTCTGTCAATATTAGAGTTGTAACGGTATACATATTTCAAACCACATCACTATTTCATATTCACAATTTCAGAATGCCCCAATAGGTTAACATTCACCACGAATCATGCCCAATAGGGTAACCTTCTTTAATTATCTAACCATCCCTTCCCTCATAACTTCATTTTCACTTTCCTTTCGTCTTTACAGAATGCTACAAGTTATGTGTACTGTAATTTCTGAGCTTGACCCTACCCAAATGCATTGTCTTTCTTAGCATTTATAGGCCTACATTCTCTGTGGTTCGTTGATTCGTTGTAATTTCAAAGCACGCTAGCTTTTTTGATGAACCCCTTAATCTTTTACGACC
>JAHZMV010001218.1:0-12207 GCA_027743765.1 Coecobrya sp. COE2 | reverse complement strand
GCTATATATAGTAGAAACTTTTTATTATTCATATCCTTACACTTTCAATGTCATACTCTTTTATATAACTAGCCGAAACCCTTTCCGAAACCTTTAGTATGTACAATTTACATTTCAATTCAATAAATTAGGCAAACCAAACAATCTTTACAGTAAATTTACTCATTAAACTTGTATTACTAAATTGTACAAATATATCCGTGACATTCAAGTGCAATTCTGTCTAAACATGACTTACAGCCTGTTTTCTAGTAATACCAAATATTTCATAGTAGCTAATACTTAATTAATTATTTTATTGTCTGCTATAATGCTACATAATATGAAAATGTTTTGTTTGCCTCCATAAATTATCTGCTTTTTTAACATCTGTCTGCCTACGAGTTGCTATTGTTGCCCTTCTCACCTTTCACATTTAAAAGTAGCGAGTTGAAAAATGCCACAAAACCGTTTTTTATTTTCTTGGTTTATATTAGATTAATGCGGTTGGGTGGTGACAGCTAAAAATATAATATGATGTTACCTCAGGTTGCTTGAAAAATGCTGCAGACTGCCATTCGTACGTGTAGGGTTCCTAGAATTGTCAAGTGGAACATCCAATTCTTTACCATACAAAATTGGAATAAGTGGTCTTTTAAGCACTTTCAGAAGTTAACTAGGAAAACTAGGAAAACTTTATGCAATAAGCTAAAAGTATTCTCCAGTTTTTCTCCCACTTCAACAAAGATACTAGTTCCAAAGTCAAGTAGAACTAGAGGAAAGTGCGATAGTTCCATAACAGGCGAGAAGAATATTAAATCTTACCATCAGTCAGAATTGATAATGCCCACGGGTTAACGTTATATAAGTGTTCTACTGACTGATGAAAGTGATGAAATATGAGTTGGTGTCTCATTGCCTGCTTTCACGCGTCAAATTAAGTTGCGCATAATATTACACAGAACAGTTACAAATCGAGATGACGATAATATTTTCCAGCCTGGAGTTCGACTTGCTTTCTGATGGAGCATCATTTGTAATTTTCTCTCTCACCAAATTCATCTCGAAATATTTTAATATTGTCACCACTTATTAAGAAAAGGATTTGTTGAGAAACTTTCACTTTTCTACAGCTTGTATCCTTCGGCCATATTCATATCATTATACTGTAAACATTTACATGAAAACATATCATACATACCTTATACCCCGTTTCTCATTGAAACTACACAATTCAAAAAACATGTATTCTCCTGGTAATCTACTTTCTCTGCCTCTGCTCTTTTTATTGTCATTTAAGCTTCAGTATATGCCTCCTTCAATGTTATCACTGTCCCTTACAATTTCAAAATAGATTCAAGGTAAACTAAGAATAATGGCGACAAACACGAGCTGAGACGTTTGCATTATGCTGGTGTAACAGCAAGGAATAAAAATTCAAAGAAATTTTTTTCTAAATGCAGTAGTCAGCATATCATCATACATTTTACTGTTTCTTGAGAGAAGTATTATGTAAGCTTTCTCTTTACATTTCGCAGAAATAAAGAAAAATAAAGTATAACTTTCTTTTCCACGAAATCTCTGTAAAAAGCACAGCAACCATGCAGGAGAAAGAAAGAAATAAGCACGGCCGCCCCTGCTTCTTTTATGCTTTACGCTTTTGTTTTCGAGAAGAAACTAAACTGCTGCTCCTATTGCTGGTCCAACTCCCAAGTGTCTCATTGTTTGAAAAGGAGATGAAAGAAAAAGGGTAGGAGGAGAAGGAGGAAGAAGAAAAGAGGATTGCAATAATATTAGTTGTTGTAGCTGTTGTTACGCTGTTATTCTACGACTTTATAAAAGTGGCCTTCAGGAAATTCAATGAATGAATGGAAGTGTCGCTGTACAATGAAATATATATGCATATAGCACATGTAGTATTTTCTATCATCGTTTAACAATAGGGAAGTGTTATTAATTTTAGCAGAGAAGCACATAAAGTGGTCGGAACACTTAGAACTCTAGGGATGTAAGAGATTTTCTATCAAATTCCTGTTTCGGATTGTAATATAGTTTCTACCGTCTCTGGGAATAGTAGTTAAGATACCTACACAACATTTATGGTAATATTTCTGGTGGGACAATGCAATAGTACTTTTCGTACTTTTAATCCTCATTGTTCCTTACGCTTGTTTGTAAACACTCATGAAGAGGCTCAAGAGAAACAATGTTGCCCTTCTCCGCACCACACTGCCATCAACATCATCTTCGTAGAGCATGCCGCTTCTTCTCAGTGCAATACCCCCACTATCCTCTTCTAAATATGGCATGAAGGAAAATCGTTAACAAAGTGGTCCTAATTTTTCTCCACTTTCAGTTACAGAATATAGTATTCTCAATTTTACACAATATCCCTCCTTCCTAGTGAAAACAAATTACTTACATAATACAACATACACATACCAACTTCTCCCAAAATGGCAATTGGCAAAGTCGCTAATTATTAATAGTTTTCCTTCTCTACACATCTATTTCTTTTGTACGATTAGTACATGGCTGCATAGTGTAGAAAAATGTTTTTCAGCATCAGAAAAACACTGCCAATGCTATTTATTTTCCTGCAGCTCTCACACACTCAACAGTTTTAATAAGTAGCTCCATTTATATTTATTTTCTTTATTGTTTTCCTCTCCCCCTCTCTCTATCTTGTCGTTGTCGTCTTTTTCCTTAATAACAGGCTTTGTATTTTTCACTACTTTCCTCTTTCCACTCTACACCAATAAATTCCAGGGAACAACGCTGGCAGCACTTGCACACTGGCACATACAACAGCATTATTACCACTTTGGTCTTATATTATGTATCTATACTAGGACCATGCGTCACGTACTAAAAATTATTTAAGTGCTCTCACAGGTCAGCCAGCAAATTCACGAATCAATGCAGTGCACTACACGAAGAAAGTGGTGGAGGAGGGATGCTTAAATCACTGCAATAAATTGGCACAGAGTTGAAGTTGAGAGGAGATTGCGAAAGGAATAAAATATTGCATTTTTGCAAGTGTACAACAATTCTATAATGGCAAGAACCGCAGTTGAGGAGCTAAAGGACTCTAACGATAAAATTGTTGTCCTACGGCTCTATATTATGTGGCTGGGCTCACGTTTAGCCTAAAACTTGTAATTTTGGAAAAATTATCGCCACTATATTGCTGTTGCTGCCGGTAAAGCGAGCCGTCGTGTCATGTTGAGGTGAACTTAAAAAGCTGAGGGAGAGGAAAAAACAAAAGCAATAAAGAGTAGGTTTTTATTCGCGAAGACGTGCACGACGTGACTATGCATTTAATGATAACGATACATTCAACAGGGCGTCCGTAATAACAAAGTATTATTGATAATGACCACTGCTTATAGAATACAGAGATATTACAGTGGATAAGAATAAAGACATACATATTTCTAAAATGCTCACAAACTCAGCACCAAGTTAACATATTGGTTAAAATCCGACAGCTCTCTAGCTCTCTATCAAGTAATCTATATCCTCCTGTTTTGGTAAAGTGGAGCCAAAAGAGAGGTGCACGAAAATCGAGCGTTGGTATATGTATTATATTACGTCTTCATGTTTGCTTATGTGACTCGTTCAACACAAGGGATAAATTTGCGCAGTAAATAATATCAAAGTGGTATATCTTCTGCGTGCTGATGTCTCCAAACCCTACAATTTACTAGGAAATCATAAATATTGATGAGAAAAAAGCCAAAAAGGACATATTGAACGTATGTATGTAATAGAATCTGATAATAACAGGGAAAAGGTCATAGTGGTGGTTAGAGGAGAATTATGTACGTCAGACGTGCGACTACTAAACATTGACACGTAAATATACATGACATGGTCATTACGTAATATTATTTGAAAAATTGAGCTAAATCAAATTCTTATGACTTATTCATACCAAGATTATTAGAAGAGCTACACATGCATATACAATTTACTTTGTAAGGCCTGCTACTGTTTTTCGTTCTGGGATACTGTAATTTTTCATTGATCGATAACAAAATATGAAAATATTTAATGGGACAATACACAATGTCACAATTACAGGTTTCATAAGGTCTTAAACAGCATAACACATACATAACGCATTCAAATATACCTAATTCAATAAAGACACTTGAACGTTCACTTTATTGCAACTGGATTATTATGAATTATGGATAAACTTTGGAAAATTCGTACAATGAAATTATGAATGCAAAACGAACATGTGTATGTATGTCCAAATTTTTAACTGACATTGATTATTATGTTATTATTTAGTTCCGAGAGAGAAGAAAACAGGTGGCTATAAAAATGATGTATTGTATGCAGTATAATTGTAGTAACATTTTTATTGTACATTTTGGTGGATGATTATGATTACCAAACCATTATCAAGAGCAAACATGTATGATTTTACAATAAATGTTTTTAATTTTTATCGATCCCCCTCTCTCTCTCTGTTCTGTCGCTTGTCTGTCTATTGCATGAATTTTTAGATTTTTAGTATAATTGATACCTGTCACTTTACTTGTCTGTCAATGAAGTGATTACACTGCTGGTGCGAGGTTTCTAAAAGGCCACATTTGAGGAGAATCATATCTGACGCTTAAAAATAAAAGCTCTTAAAATTACATGTTTTAAAGTTGCTAATTGTATCAACGAACAGTTAGTGAACAAGTCTACTGAATTACTCCTCCTCGTCTACACGTGTTGTGACGGACGCTGAAAAATAAAATAGAGGATAGCAAACGTGTGGTTAAAGGGTCTACAGTTTACTGTGGATATAGCATACGATAGGATATCGGTAAACTGTACAATCTATAGAATAATTTAATTTGGAGCTTGTATAACTCGACTCGAGCGAAAGTGAAATGCGGTATTATAGCTGTGTTGCGCAATCACATTTTCAATGCTCTCAATGGTGATATAAGAATCGTTAATCTATCACTTTTTAGTTCAGTTAATGCTATTACCTATTTGGACATTTGGAACAGTTTGAAACATTCCTGTTCATATTTATATTACAACCCTCATAAGGTATAAGGGAAGATCCACAATTATTTATGTATTATCTCTTAATACTTATGTACGTATTGATTGAACCATACAAACCTTATCAACGATAGTCATCATTGTTTACTATACTTATGTTGATATCTTTACATGATTTTCCAAAAACAACTTGCTTTTTTGTTTAAATATAATGAGCATAATATTTAAAGTTTAAAAATGCTCACAAATTATTATGTTACTAGTCTATATATTTGAATGAACAAAAGTTATGCATTGAATCATTGCTATATTAATAGATTTTGAGGAAGTTTGCTAAGTGAATAGAGAAACGCGTCAAGCATCACTGTTTGCATCATATTCATGTGACTTTCTAATTATAACTTATAACTGCTTGTTAAAAATTTGTTTGTAGCTTGTTTACATGTGCCTGTCATTCAAGTGATCATTTTACATACTTCCAAACATTAATATTAACCCATTCACATTTTCAACATTACGTAAACGCCCATTATGATGTAGATACGTAGACATTTCATTCAATCAAATTCAGCAGAGGAAGTACATGACCTTGTTAAGAAAGTGTACCAAATTATAAATTGTATTCATTCATATTCAAGTACACATAAAATGGATCATTATATGAAATTTTTAACAGATTCTGGGTGATTTTGGGCTGTCAGGAAAGTGCATGATCGTATCACACCACCAAACTCATTAACCATGCGGAAAGCCAGTAGGTATTTAAAAATCACTTGCCTGTCTGTCTCCTACTTAATTCTACACCGCGTAAGCAGATCAAATAAGCGTCAAGTAAGTGAAGTGAAACCGTAAAAAGGGATTGCGTGCCTTTTAATACGTTCACGCCACATATTATACTACTACGAACATCATCATGATCACCGCAACATGCCTTCAGTTAATCTTCATCGCTTATGTTAGCTCTGCAAAAGCTGTGGAAATATCACTACATTACACGTACATATACCTATACTTAGGTACCTTGTCTGCTCTGCCACTCTCCTTCTTGCAAATGTCTCATTGTTGCCTTAATTCCCTTTCCATGTGTGATGTCTGCTTTTACCAAAGAATTTTTCCTAGTTTCTTTATAAAAACGACTTTTCCTCCTTGGTTTATGGTCTTTACCAAAAAAGTTGCTTGCTCGTTCGCAATTCTCGGATTACACTTAAAAGCTCTGTCAGTCATTCTCACGGGCTAAAATTCTTTAATGTGCCATGTTACTAATGTTGCCTGCTGGTTGGCTGGTTTACTACAGCTTTGCAAATATTTTTCGTATTCTTTTGCAAGGCTACTTTTCACATAGACTGATCTTAATGTTGGCATATATGTACACGTGTAGCTATTGTCACTGTCACAATACACGACAATTGTAAATTCAGTGATGCCTGAATAACATGGCGTATGTTAGTGTCTGTACCATTACACAAAACATGTCATCACCAGAATGTAATTTGCTGGATTTTTGTGGAATACTTTTTTGGTTCATCATCGCACATGCATCTTTGACTCACAGAATGAATTGAAAAGGAAAACGGAACCTAGAAAGGAAACACTTCAACAAAATGATAAGATGCGCTTGTTCATCCTTGGTGATTCCACTTTTGTCTTTTGTGTTTTTAGATATTCTCAGGATTATGTACATCGTCGTAAGCAATCATAAAAAGGCGGAAGAAAAATGGCATAACCGATATAACCAGGATATTAGCGCATAGGTATGTCACAAAGATGAAAAAAACATCAAATCATCTATCAGATTCAGTACCTGGAAAGGTATGTAACTAAAGGAAACTCTATCCTTTCTTCAATCTCTCGGCTTATATTCTTTGATTTGCAATCTCGATGGATTATTATCATGATGTAAGGATACTTTTGGCAAATGAGGTTGATTGAAATGTTGCACAACATTTAATGAAAATCTCGTGTGTAATAAGGCTTGGCTTGTACTATGGAAAAGACTCATCGAAGTATTGCGAGCATGATTAATGTAGTGCCCCCGCCGACAGCTGCACATCCGGAAGATGTACCCACTGCCGATGACACGACACAAGTTAAGAAATCAGTATGTTGAATGCAGTAAAAATTGAGGAAGAGAGCATTGACCGATATTTGGACAGTGAAATATTTGAAAACTAATGATTTATTTGATACTGTATCGAATTCCCACAGGTAAAAGATGTTATTATAGGCGGGCTCAGTCCCCTTGCCGCTGCATTTGGCTCCAGCAAGCCTGCAAACTTTTTTGAACTGCTAGCAGCGGCCATGTCAGCCAAAAAGATACAGCAACAAAAAGTACCAGATTTTATCGAGTATTTGAAAACTTCTGGAGTCAAGATGGCATGGATTCGTGCTATCGTATCGTTGTATGAAGAGCCAAAGAAACCGGATGACCCGCTAGCGTATATTCTCAAATTAATGGGATTGGGAATACCGGAACAGATTGATGTGAAAAGGATGCAAGATCAAGTCGCTCGTTTACGTGTTAAGGTAAGGTATTATAATTACGATTACGATACTGCTCAATATGCCGCACAAAATACAATGAGTAATGAAAGTAAAATTTATTGCATAAATGAGGCAATTTTGCCAATTGTTGATTTAATTGAAGCTCCTACAACTACAAGCGGAAAATGTACAGCTGCATGAGGATATTGACGCAGAAGAAGAAGCGCTTCGGAAAAAAGAGGAGATTATTAGTCTATACGATGAAAACCTATTTTTCAGCGAATACAATTCCGATGACGACTACTCTGACGCGGAGGAAATGCAACTGCATCATAGTAATACTAAACAACAAACGCCAACAACAGTGTGATCGCTATAGTCAAATGTCTTATTTAAGAAGTGGGATGAAGTTTTCAATTTGAAGGATCCCTTAAATGAATTTTAACGATACATAGATACAGTAAGCATCATTTCTTCCACGCATTTGTCTTCTATAATAGTAACATTTAACTTGTTTATAAAAGGGAAGTAAACGCATTTCGGATTTTAATGTTTAAAGGTCATGTTTATTTTAGTTTTCACTATAACCTCTTCTGTCTTCATTCTTTAATTGCTGCCGTCCTTTTATCTCTTTGACTAGTCCGGTAAAGTCATGTGGCATGACTCGTGTCAGTGTTAAGTCATACGAACGAAATGACATAAATGCCTGCAGCTTAAAACAATGCAAATTGAAAGTATATTTATCCTTGTGTGAATTGTGTAGTTCAATCAATGAATAACATATGTTTGATTTCATATTATGTTTTTGAATCCAGACGCTTAGTCGATTTATTAAACGATTTCTATGTATTTGGCATTTGATTGTAATCAGAATATTTGTTACGTGAATGACGCAACCAAATTTACAAAAATCAGCGAAAACAGATCAATAAAAATACAGTAATAGTTTCACAAAATTCAGCATTGGTGGAAATTGGTCTGATATTAAAACTAAGCTTAATTGGGCCAGGGGTTCTTAACAAGCGCCAGAACCCGCACACGTATGCAACAGTGAAATGAGTGAAAAATTGGGAATTATTTCATTTCATCTAACGATATCATGTGAATGCATTCTCATAAAATGTCTTGTAAATTGTTACTTAACTGTAAAAAAATCATCTATCAATATTTATCTGTAATAATACCTTACGTTGGGAATTTGAACACATTTTTATTGTAATGATATACAATTCAAGTGGGCACCCATAAATATGAATCATTATCGTTATGAAACACAAAGTTATAAGGACTCAGTGAACCGTGCTAATGGCATAAAAATGCATTCCTTCACACTTTTATTTTATTATACTGATTACGCGAATTACTGCAAACTTTTTGCTCCAGCAAGCAGCCTGCAAACTTTGTTGACGAGTGAAGGCGAAGGTCTTTCTTGGCCAGCCGTGCCTGGAATTTTTAACGGTAAAGCACTTGTTTATTATCACGATAATGTTTCTCTCCAGACACCAGCGTCAAAGAAAGCCTGTAAGGTATAAGGCGAGTAGAGTATTTTCAGAGCAAATATACTGAGCAAGCGAACACCTGAGCCTATATTTGCGAGCTAGAACAAAACAGCGATAAAGAAAGCCATGGAGGGAGTCAGTGGAGTCGGACTGAATATCAAAAGTGTACTTTTTTTGTAAAAAGCGAGACTCTCCTTTCTTCTAAAAAATGATGAAAGGAGATAAAGAAGCTTGATGAATAGAGGGTGTATATATATGCATTTGTGTATATGATTACACACTTATATAATGTTGACAACACAGTTGATGATGAGCCCTACACTTTCGTGTGGGCGAAGTAGAAAGCAAACTTACTCGTGAATATTTTACGAGCGATGCGATATAGTCGCTGGCAAAAAATAATGAATTGGCCAGGTTTCTCCTGTCTCTTTTAGCTTTTTTCTCAAATGAACTTGTTTTCCTTTTCGCTTTGGTTTCGACCTTGCCATCGAAAATTTGATGCGAAACACGTTCACTCTCTACGTCTCTCCTATCGTATTTACGTAGAATCGCCGCAACAGCAGCCGTTGTGAGAAATGTTTGCAGAGGTGTGTGGTGATGACGATGACGGATGGTAAAGGATGGTAAAATCACAAAACGCATATCTTTCATAATGATAAATAGTGTGATCTTGACAAACATGGTGATGTCAATGATGGTATCATGTTTGTCCCTAGTTTTAAGTGGAAAGGTTGGTTTCATCCGCCTCCGCTTTCTTACGTGACTGTGCTGGCGTTATCACCTGTCACGTGGTGTTATTTTGGGGATTGTTGTCCCCCATGTTGTAAGTTGAAAACCTTAAAATCAGTGTGAATTCTGTATTCGTGGAACAAGGAAAATGTTTTATCTTTTCCCTGAAAGGTCTTTAGGAAAATTTCCCAAACTCCCCCAACGATACCTCATCGGCAACAAACGGCCAGACAGACAGCGTTTTGATGAATGGGTGTATGTATTCACATTCTGCGAGTGAAACCAACAGCGCAGTATGAAAACAATTTTGAAAAGAGAAAGTTAAATTTTACAGAGAAAATGTATTGGCTAAAGGATAATACGAATTATGTATCGTGACTTGATTTATTGTTTTTATTATTCTAACTTCTGGTGTTTATGGGTCAGCGTTTTGATATTGCTTTGGAATATGAAATATGGTGTTGGGTTCAAAATGTGTATTTATCTCCAATAATGGCAGATGCATTCTTCAGCAAGACAGTTCATGGGGCATTACTTCTACAGCCCTTTAGCGAATTGGAATATCTTTAAAAAGTACATAGAAGACCATGTAATTTAAGTGTGAAATGATGGAATAAAATGGACTTTACCCTCATATCCTTTCTAACTCAACTTAAGGCAATATAATTAAGTAAAGTACAATTGAGTAAACGACCTACCTTCATCCTAAACAGATGAGATATAATTTCATATGAAATGAGTTTATGCTCATTATAGTTCGACTTAGTATTACACAAGATACCCAAACTTACGTAATCTAGGTACTGGTACTCATTATATCCCGAATTCAGGAGTCCCAAACACCCATATTCCTCTCCCGTTCCAAACTGCCTAAAAATACGCATTTTTATTACACAACTTTCAGTTATTCGCATTATGGAAAGCAAGGAGTTGGAGCTTTCAGGTAAAGCTAAAATATTAAATTACATTAAGCAACATGGTTCCGCTGCAATGCAAATTCAACAAGCATCATTTCCATTTCTCTTGTTTTCCTTTTCTTTTAATGAAGTTCCAATTTCATATAATTACAAAGTGAATGACAGACCCCAATTTAATAACTAGATTATGATATTAATCCGCCATGCTCTGAACGCTTAGTGTGTCAGCAGCAAAATTTTCCTTCGGATCGGCAAGTTTCCAGTAAACAATTTTACCTAAGAGAAAACCTATTTATAAAATTATCCATTCCAGTATAACATATTGTACGAATATACTCGGTAGAAAATAATATTAGAAAAATCCATACTAATAAAAGATTTAGGCTCACGTGGTATCCCGCGTGAAAAATATTCCCTGGAAAATTTCAAAACAATGAGAAATTGGTTCCGTATTTGATATTCATCTCTTTACTCTCAATTTTTATCGACAACATGACATTTATAAACGAAATGCAGGAATTTGTACTCTGCTTGTTTACAATCCTCATAATAACATGCTTGAATTACATTTTGTTGAATGGCTTGTAGTAGTAGTGAAAAGTTTTTATTGCTCGTGTGAGTAGGGTCCCCGCTGTCTTACATGCTTTCTCTTCATCCATCATTCCAAAAAACATGACAGGAAGACATACAGGAACATGGTCCCTGGATATCATGTCGTAGCACATGTTATACTACTGCAAAACTTTGAAAATCTTGACTACGATATGATGACGCTGTTGTAAAGTATACATAAAACCCGATAATGGTTATATGTTATGGTCTCTTCATGACCCGGGAAAAAGGACATAATATTATTTTTTTCCAGAGTGAGAAATTGGGTTGTGTGCTATATAGAATGCCAGAAAGTAAAGTGGAAACTGATGGCCTCTGCAATGGCTATTTGAGGTTGCGGTTGGTTAAGTTTACTCAAGTGAGAGATTGGTAATAAAAAATGCATGTAGATGACTGATGTGACCTTCACTTGAAGACTTGCTTGTTTCCCACTCGCAAAAAAAGTAAACATTTTTCTTGGAAAAGAGGAAAGAAACGACAAGAAAAAGACTTGTGTTTTGTATTTTATTTGTGTTGGTCGGGTGTCGGGTTATTGTCCCTTAAGGTACTTTCCTTCGGATTTCTAGTTAACAATATGATGGCATGTTACAACATATTTTTCATGCGTGGATATGTACACATACTCAATTTTTTATTGCTCCATCAAATACACAAGATGTACAATGGTAGGATGTTTATGGTTTTACTTATGTTTATTCAAGCATTATTGACAACAATATAATGTGATGATGATGATGAGGGGGCTATTTGTAAAAGAAACCGTCGTTTTCCATTACCTCAAATGAATTGCTTAACAAATATTCCGCGAAATGTTTACTAAATAAAAAGAGTATTTTATAAGATCGTTGATCATTGGAACACCTAAGGGGAAATTAGGTTACATACCTTGTGTGGGAAGTTATTTCAGGTAAGGTTGTGTTTAATGGGGCAAGATGAAACGGTCAAATGAAGGGTATCACTATAATATGCTAAAA
>JAHZMV010001217.1:0-22563 GCA_027743765.1 Coecobrya sp. COE2 | reverse complement strand
AAACAAACATTTAATACTCAACGGCAAAACCTGGTAGGTGTCTTTTCAATGCGATAGACACATATACACACTCGCAATTGGATACAAAATTTTAAAATGACTGGGTTACATGTTGGCTTTTACTGGTCAGAACTCTGGCAAACTTTAGAATTTTCTTTAAGAATCCTGACTAAGAACCCGTAATGTAGTTGACTATGTATGCATTTTACTATAACTGAAATATTTTATTCTGTAGTTGTCAAAAGGAGCGGAATATACCGGTATGTGGGGTGAGTGGGCTGTGGGCGATGATACATCCAACTCGTTGTTTCCTGGAACTGGTGGGGAGTACTGCGACAGTGGTGTTGATGGCGTTGGTTCGCGTAGTGACTTTTATGATGACATGTTTGGCGATTATGAAGGAGAGTACGAGAACTTTTCTGGAATTGGATTCGCTTTTGCTGGCTTTACTACTGCAAACGACGCTGATACTGACTATGGGCAGTTTCAGGATGCTACCAGTCTCTCTGGGTGTGATTCATCCAGCATTTGTGGAAAACAAGCTAAAAGCAGCAAAAGAAGGTACGTTTTAATAGTTTTTAATCTTCTTTTGATTTTATTTGAAGGCTGCAATAAAATATTTTTATATCTCAAAACTCTACAGTAAAACAAGACTATCGGCCATGCAAGTACTTCTTTTTAGAAGGTTCTTGCCGACGTGGGAACGACTGCAAGTTTTCACATGATTCAATTACTTGTCGTTATTGGGCTGAAGGGTCGTGTCTCAAGGGGCAGAGTTGTCCGTATGTTCACTGTTTCATTGATGGGTAAATTTTTGTACTTTATTGAGGAACTGGTTTTATTGGAGTGTAGCATCATTTAAATACTGTTTTATTTCTGGTTTTTAGGAAAAAACTCATGAACCACGACGAAGAATATGGACTTCCAGTCAATGAAGTAGAGAAGCAATACCATCTGGAGTCAGAGACAGATTTCCCTGCTTTATGTAGTACAAACAACACAATGGTACGTGTATACATTAGATACGAGTCTTGTTATACTGATTTTTGGGGTTTAAAAATGGTATACATGCGTCAGTGGCTTATAAAATTAATTGAGTTATTATTGGCTTCATTTGTAGCTATCTAGTCGACAGCCAATGACACTTGGATTTGGATCTTCAACCGGGGATGGCATGCGACGTCTTGAAGATTCGCTGGAAAGCTTGACCGTGTTTACTGACAGCAATAGCTCCGTCGTGGAAGAGGAAGTTAATGAACCAAGACGATTGTTTCTGTTTGAGCGCTTACGAGTTTCTTCACCATCAGCAGCAGCTATAGAGAAAGTGGAAGCTAAAAGGCAGAATTGTGATGTAGGCGGTAAATCACTGAAGCAGTCAGGAAATCATCGCGCATCAGAACAACGGGAATGGTCAGAAACTGGTGGTGTGAACCGAAGTTTAAGCAAGAGCAAAAGTCTTGGAGATGCTAATTCAAATTCCTCTGTACCTTGGATGCGTCATTCAGTGAGTAGAAGTAATAGTCACACTTACACTACTTCAACTGGCACATCTTTAGGTATCCCAGTAAAAGAAAAGCGGAAGAAGAAGAAACACTAAGATTTAAATCTGATAAACATTTCATCTTCAATATACATTTTTTTTCCTTTTCAAATTGGCATTTACAACAGTTTTTTCTTCTTTTTATCACTATTCTCTATGCCTGCATCCTTTTAATTTTAAAATTCGGGTATTGTGTCGACGATACTGTCTAACTGTGTTTATAGGGACTATTACGAATTGCTTGATTAAGTTTAATTAATGTTTTAGTTGGAAAACAAATGTAGAAACGAGTTAACACTGTTAATTCAGTGTTCAATACTTCTTTGATCTACTTTTTAATTGTAAGTACATTTTTTTCTTGCGTGTAAAGTTGCATTAAAATGCAAATTTCTTTGTCATGAGCATTGTAGAAAAATAGTTAAGATTGAAGGCAAGGTGTAGAAGAATAATGTGTCAACAGCGTTGGCGACTTCCGCGCCTGGATTTGACCTTGACTAATTTTATTTTCCGGTTATAATATGAGATAAGGATTGTTGACATCCCGTTTCGACACCTGAATTATTAAGCTAACACGACACTACAATGCTAACCTTATTATTATTATTAATAGTAAATAACCTGGCCAGTATATAAAATTGTTCTCTGAATTTCAAAACTTGTAGTAAATTTCACGAAAATAAGCTATAAGCTTCACAGTAAGGGAGTAATTGTTAATTTAACTATGTATGCTTTATATACAACCTCTATATTGCCTAAAAAATGTTTTCCTGTTATTCCAGAGTATAGGAGACAAGCTATATAATCTAATAAGTGTATTCTACTATACTTCTGGATGGCATTGTCCAAACCTCCTTGGCTATTAACGATATACATTACTGCTACACTACCTAAAAATAACTATTCAAAATATTAAAAAATATATTACTTTAAAAAAAGAGTAGATGTGGTATGTTAACGAATGGTTGAGATTGTGGTTGGTACATAATATGTTCATCAGTCGATAGATTGGGTTTATTTGGAAGATAAGAAGGAAAAAAATCTTTCTGAATTTTATGACATGTCTAAATGAATAACACAAATATTCACATAAATAGAATTCTAGATTGTATGAAATGTGATTAATCATATTTTTTGGTTTCGTAAATAATCCCACTCGATGGAGGTATGTAATTATTGTTTAAAACCAATTTTCAATTTAGCAGAAATTTTATCTATACGAAGCCAGTCTCCGGCAATATACTGCTTGAATGGATTTAGACCTAGAATGATGTTATTATTATTATTACATACAATTATGTGCATTATGTGGTGAATATATTTGTGGCTGGAAGCTTAACGGCTTTTTGGTGACAAGTATATTTACTATGTAGTTTTCCGTTAAAAGTCTGTCGAATGTAATGTAATATGAGAAGGGACGTCTCTCATACCACCGTAAAACTTGTAAGTTGGGGTATTGGAGACAGCAGAGTGAGTAATTCAAAGTGAAAAGCATTATTTTGTTTTGATTGTTAAGTAATATAAGTTTAAGTGTTGATGGAGAACTAAAACTTGTATTGACAATTTCCTTACGAAGGAAAACTATTTTCTAGGTTAAGGGAAATGTCACATTGGAATCCCCGTGTTAATTTCTTTCCAAAATTATTTGTGGTATAATCTACAATAATGTACGTTTTGGTAAATGCACCGCAAGTGAAATTTGAAAAAGGTCCTTAGTACATATTTGATGAATATATATAATATGAGCATCAATTCCCCAATAATAAAGAAAAAAAGCGGTTGCATATTTATATAATACAAGTAAATTGTGTTATTAATTCCAAAAGATCCTATCATTAAAAACCATTGTAACGCTCAGAAAATGTAATGATAAATTTTAAATTCAGAATCGTACTATATAATTGAGAATTATATGTCATTTCAACGTTTACCAATACATCGGAACTTTGTCGAGCGGTCGATGGATTTACAGCAAGACACTTCAATTGGAGATAATATCAAAGAAACTGTTAAAATCTGTAAACTTGATGAAAAGAATAAAGAAAAAACAGTCTTGCTAAAAAATCTTGATTTGTTTGAAATGACTTGATTATGGCTTTATGCATCTGTCAAAAAAATCATCATAAACTAGAGTATGTAATATGCAAACTGAACATGAAAAGATACTACGGTTGTATGCAAGCGAGACGATTATGTGCAATATTTATTAATTCAACATCATTGTTTTTTTTAATTGTGCTCATTGAGCATCTGGATAGGACTGTTTTATTTTTAATCAATTGGGTCGGATACAATTTCTAATCAGCCGTAGCCGTTCTGTAACAGGAGAATCTTTATGAATGATTCATGAATGGCACTAACCGATATTTTATATATTCGTATTTCAACATCTAGTTCGTTTGAACGCGTTAACTACACGATATAGAAGACTTGACATTATTACGGCTTAATTGTTTATAACAGGCTAATTTTCAATTAAGTTATGTTAAATTAAATATGGCATTTTCTACGGATTAGGTTTGGTTTTCATAAAATACGCACGCTTGTTTCATTTTCATTTTTTAGTAGTTAAATTAAATATATAGCGTTTACAACAAGTTTTTCTATCTATTCATGTACACTTACTATTTTTTATATTCACATTAATTCACCACAAAAACCACGCTACTTCATTTTTAGGGCACACGTTTGAGAAAGTTCAGTAATATTCACTATCATTATATCATTGATTACTTTTTAAATGTTAATCAATTATCATTGTATCATTTCAAATAACAAAAAATATCTAGAAAACTTTACAGCTATATTTGCTGCTGCATAAAAAGACATCAAAATAGCTCAAGAAATTATTCTAATCTATATATTTGTGTGAATGTATCCACATTTAAAAATAGGCAAACATTTACATTGAGGTACAATACAAAAGAAAAATCCAACTCAATTATGCCCATTTTGATGATATGCCGTACAAATAATAAATAAATAATAAGAATAACTATTATAGCATCGATGGAGTCATATTATAGTAGAAAGCTTTACGTCCATGTTCAATAAAATATCTTTTCCTTCAAACTCGTTTGTCCCTAATTAAATAAATATTATTGCAAAATCTTACTAACTAGAATATACAACCACAAGACACGGCACGGTGTTTAAAGTATTAAACGGAAGAGTCTTTCGTTGAGTTAAATATAATATGTATAAGATTCTCAATGATACATATTGTTTAATGTATTATTTTTTCTTTCTATTTCTCTATCGATAATATATATAATTTATTTAGTTTCTTCATCATTGCTTATTGTTAGATACGTAATTTAGTAGATTACGGATCTCTTTCTTATGTTCATATTATGATATCATGTACATTGTACATTTTAATCCTTTTGTCCCCAAAATTCTCATTATGCAGGATTTTCAATATTCATATTTCGTTACTCTTGTGCAAGGTACATATCGAAGATTATTACCAATTTTTTGCATGTGTACGAAATATAACGTTGTTAAAAACTTAAATAATTGACTGACTCGTAAGTTTACGTATTACTGTCGGTTATGTATCAACTACAAACATTGTTTGTAAAAAATATTGCATATTAGCGAAACAAAAATCAAGGCGAGGCGAAACCTAATATAAGAGCAGCAAGTAGAGTGCAGTAGTGGTAAGGTGTGTAGTAGCAATATAGTTTATCATGTAGGAAGTTAGTAGGTATGTGTGCATCATCAGTTGTCAGTACATCCTAAAAATTAATAGTCCATTTTTTTCAAGAAGTTTAACAGCTTCGTTTGGTTGCTTCTTTTGCTGCTACGATCAATGGGGTTAAACTAGTTAGTGGTTTTGCCTTCAGCAGAAATCTATGTCTCAGTAATTCCGATGCTGTTTGCCGTGTGTCCACTTCCACTTCTAAGCAGGCGTCTAAAAAGTCTTGAAATTCTTGTGTCATCTTATCGCGGTCCTTAATTTCTGGCTTCCCATTAGTTGCTATCAGGTAAAGTGCCTGCAAATGAGTTAATAAAATATAAATATGTTATCTCATTTTCCCCCTATAGCACAGCAAATTCCATGTTGAACAACATTATGTACCTTTATCGGGTTTTCATTGAGATATGGTGGCTCTCCATCAACCATTTCTATGGCCATTATACCGAGTGACCACACATCGACCTTCGGCCCATACTGTTTTCTTGTTACCACCTATTCAAAATGAAATGATTGATTAATACAATTGCTGAATATAGGTTTCCTCGCCCATTACTCAGGTTTCTTATAGAACATAAATGCTAGGAAGTCACATTTTAATGAATTCATTAATAAAACTTTCAAAAATTGCAAAACTTTCCTCGGGAGCCATCCAGTAAGGTGTGCCCACCATTGTAGTTCGTTTGTTCTGTTCAGGACTGATTTGTGCACAGAATCCAAAATCAGCTAAAGAGTTTGGAAAGAAAGAGAAATTGTTTAAAATCATGTTCTTGTCTTAAATTTGCGTCTCTGTTCATGCACCATTGTACTTACTTAATTTTACTGAGCCATCCATGCCAAGAAGAATATTGTCTGACTTGATATCTCTGTGAATGACTTGATTTGCATGTAAAAACTCTAAGGCCTGTAAAACTTCTCGACAAACAGCAGCTATTTGACCTTCGTCCATGCACGTTTCGGTGACCACGTCAGTTAAGCTACCACCCGGTAAATACTCCATTACCACCTAAACAATGCAATTACATACAGCATACATTATTAACTGGTTCTGAAGAAACTACAAGAACTATTGGATTTATGCAATGAAAGAATCATTATTGCGCATGATCCTTTCATTGGAAATCCCTTGTTGGGGCGATGTAACTGTGGTAGGTTGTTCCACATTGCTAGCAGGTAACGACGGAGGCTGACTACCAACTGGTGACCTTTGGACAGGAGGTCCAACAGCAGTATTGCAATTTTTATCGACAAGTGCTCCATTAGGTGCTGGGAAGGGTGTCTCGAATTCGTCAATGGGCTTAGTATAAATTGATTTTGTTCTCTCAGGTCTAGCTGCCACGGGAGGAGGTGGAGGTATGTAATGGTGCACGGGACTGGAAAGGGTTTGCTGTTTAGGTTGATGCACCACTGCATGGTTCACTGGTGCAGATAATGTGGAGTGTTCGTGCTCCTCAAGTTCCTTTCCAGAAGGCGTTTCCGGTGTGGTGGGAGGCGAACTAGAAGGATGACTTCCTGAAGTCGGTGTTCGGCTACTGTTGCATTCTGAACAATTTTCAAAAATATAAAAATGAAATCGTGGACAATGACTTGCAATCGCAGACAGCGCTTTGATTTCGAAAAAAAATTCGTGAAATTTTAATGAATCTTACCACTACTCGGTTTCACAGCAGTCATATACTTTGACTCCTGTTTGTTATGTGCTTTGGATTCAAACCATTTTAAAACATCGATAACCGCTTGCGGGTTGTTCTTCTGCTCCTGTTTGGAAATATTGGAGCTGTGAAGAATCGCTTTCCATTCGTCCGGCATTCCCTAAAAATATTGAATTTTCCAACCGTTACAACATTGTATTTTCCAACATTATTTCATGTAGCCTCGACACTACTACACAACAACTACTACGGAAGCTATATAATGTCGTGTACAATTAAAGGAATTTTAACAGGTAATTGTTGTATGTTAAGCAATGTTTGTACAATGCACAACTGTACTACTTTCTCTACACAGCGAAACTTAATCAGTGTCATGAATGAGGAGTCATTTTTGTTCAGTGAGCAAAACTATGCTACATTTTAGTATATAAACTCATTTTGTTGGCAGAAAATTGAACTTTGATCTCGTCTAAAGTGGCTTTATATAAGTCAAATAGTTTGTCAAATGAAATTAAACTTAAAATATCCAGTTTCGATTGGAATACATGTAAAAACAAATATGAACTTTTAGCACAAATGCAATTATCTAACAAACTATTGAAATGCATATCACAATATATATTTTTTTCATATATTGTGTAACCGCATAAAACTGAAATATAATTTACTCCTTTCATCAAAATTGGTGCGGATGATGTGTAATAATTAATTTATCATGATATACTATACAAAATTAAAATTATGAATTACTTTCAAAATATAGTCAGCGTTTCAAAGACAGGACAAACACGAATAGTAATAAAATATTATTTGTTGTGATTTTTTTAGAAAAAAAATATAAATGAATAATAAACTGGTGGAACAGGTTTCATGTACATCTACATAAAAAAGTGTACTGATACTGATGAGAATATTTACAACAATAAGTTCAGAAGACTTACTTTCAATGGCTGATTTAGCAAATGGGACAAGAATGAATTGCATGGAAAATAAAAGAAGTTTTTTGAAATAAGCAATTTTGTAAACTCGTAAAAAAGTAAGAATAGAGGTATACTGGTAATTAAAAATCTCTCATTTAAAATAATTTGCTTTATCAAACTTCTCAACTCCATTGCATATATAACGACATATATATGATTAACACTCACGCACCGAGCACGTCATCAATAAATACTCCACTTTTTAAAAGAAAACTCTTTAAAAAATATAACACTTTCAAACTTTTTTTTATATATAGAAAACTGCACACGTAAAATATCTCACCGTAAACTCTCCAGTTATTGGATCAAATCCAACATGAACCGTGTGTTCGAAATTAGTCGGGTGTGAAATATTAAGTTTATCCATAGTTGATTCAAGGCCTTTCTTGGAAGCTTTCGAGCTTTTGCTTTTCGAACTCTTCTTCTTTTCGTTTTCTGGTTCTTTTGGAAGAGGTCGAAGATCTACCGGTACAATCGAATTGGGATCCGGTCTGAAATTTCATATACACAAACACACACCTCTTGTCATAAGATAACCGATTTCATAGACGTAATCATTAGGTATGCATAAAAAAGTTATATCATAAGAATTATTATGCATGTACATTTGGTACCTATTGCTGGTAAGGCGAACCGGAGGCGCCGGTGGCTTGTCTTCATCGTCCATTGACATCATTTTTTAAAGTTATTTTAGGTTAGTCTGCAAAATATGAAAAAAGTATTTTTATGCTTCTCTCTCTATTCTCTGTCCATTGCACTCCATCCACTACATGACATTATTGCATGCGAAGTAGCCAATTTTAGAGATGGAAAGTGTTAAGTGTTACCTTATACTCTGAGCTAATCTACAAGAGGCAAAATGTAAAAAATCTCGTTGAGACTATATTCCCAAAGAAGCTCCTCTCGTATTAAAGATGATGATGAAGATCAAAAGAAGATGCTGTTGATGCACTAAACGTCAGCACACCATACAGCATCAAAACGCAAGAATTAGGAAGAATATGGAATGTCCAGACCACTGAAGCAGAATCATTTTTCTATTTCTGTCTACTGGCGCATGATGATATTATAATATTCGCAATATCTTATAGTGTCACTCCGACATCCCCAGCATTGCAAAAAGTGCAGTGACAAAGAAAATGCATAAGTATTCCTGTGCTCTGCACTCATCACAAATCCAGTTTCAGTTTTTTTGTATTAAAACAGTTTTAACTAACTTTCTCTGTGCCGTTCTCTATGATGATCCATTTTTACTCAACACTGAAACAAACACAAGTAAAGCAAGTGCCAATTGAATTAATAGTGCCTTATACACAGGTTAATTTTCACAAACTAAAAACAGGGAAGGCAAATGTCACTTAAATGGGGTAAACGGGTACATAAAATAATGGGCAAATATATTTTCCGTTTGGATTAAAACGAAATTCTCAGTGATGGTTTATAAAAAAGATTTACTAACAAAGAATAATAAAGACTATTAAATCTTGTGAGCGAATTGAAACAGTAATTTTTTGAAAATGTATCTACAGGTAGGGTTTCATCTGCAAATTTTAATAGAACATGTATTTTAGCTATGCGTGCAAATCTCAAGATTGATTCTATTAGTACAAATGTTATAGCAAATTGTGTACTCCCAAAAAAGTGTAAATGATTCACTTGCACAATTTGTCATAAATCTTTATGTGCACAAACAACAGTACTTATGCAGTTATAATAGTAACTATTTTGGTGATGAGTCACCGCTTGATCACTTACCGTCTACATTTACTCTATAAATATCCTGTCTTTTGCCACTGGCTAGGCAGGCAGGTGTTCAAAACGTGCATCTCCAATTAGAAACACTTTTAACCTTCACGTGTAATTTAAAAAATAAAAAAGTACTTTTTGGTTTCAGATTCCTGCCCATCACACATTAGACTTTGCTACTATATTGCAGTCTTCATTTAACTCACTCATCCCATTTAGCTGTTTTCCTGTGGGAAGAGCTTTATTTTCGCAAAGTGGAGTTCACACACAAGAAAACTAGCACATGAACTTAACAAAACATTAAATTGTGTGACTCTCTCTCACAAAAACTTGCTCACCTTTTGGTGCATCATCCTGTCTCCTCCTTTCGTTAAAACAAACTTTCCACATAAATTTTTCAATAAAACATTCATCTACCTCACTCAGAAGTTCATAAATATAAAAACCCACTATTTCTTTCCTCTTCCCAACTTGTATCATCACCTCACATTAGTTTTTTGGGTACAACATTACCAACATACATAATCAAAAAATGTATGTGTATATGTAGCCAAAAGGACACTTTTTTACTTCTTGCAATGCAATCTCTCTCTCTCTTTCTGTCTCTAGCATATTATAAGTATTCAAGTTGTTCCGTGTAACAGAATAACATTATTTAGCCTATTTAATAGTATGGTGCACGTCTTGCGTGTGTATGCCATTGCATTTTTAAGCAAGAATATATCCGAAACCACACACGTATTCACGTATAAAAGACACACTAGTCAGTAGTAACGTGTGTATATAAATGTTCTTTATGCAATATGGGAATGATATTGAAATTGGTACATACATGAATATTATTAAGCTTTCTCAACAAATCTAGCACTGGATGTAGTACGACTGGTATATATGGTGCTACTGGTAATCATTTTCGGTTGTACCACTTCTTTCCATCCATACAATCTTTGAACAAACGCAAGCACCCACCACCAAATGCTCCTTTCCAGGAGACTAGATTTGGAGTGAAAACTGGCTCCTGTCGAAGTTCTCTTCTCTTTGCACTGTTCCATCGGAAACACGGCGGCGGTGGTGACGGGACGGGAACATTGTGGAGTGAAGTTGCAAAACCTGCATTTTTTGTATGCTTTATGTACGTACTTGCATAATATGGGCAGTGGAATTCATTCGTTCCTTTGCTCCCACATAAAAAGGGGGACAAGCCAAGGAAACATTAAGGCTGCTCACTTGCAATCACTTTTCACTGGTTGGTTGTGTCAGTCAGTCAGGCTTATTCATGGTAATAATAGCTTATGAGTGTAATATGTTAAACACTGCCGAGTGAGTGCAGTGTGTGTAGTCAAGTAGTAGTGGGAGGATTTTAATACATGAGACTGCATTGCACTTGAGATAATTAGTCATTTATTTATAAAGATTTATTACTAACTCATTCTTCACAATTAGACTCACCGTAAAAACAGCGTCATCGTGATGATGATAATATATTACACCAAAATTAGGAACCTATATTATGCTTATATGAACAATTTTTGCATAGAACAAAATAAACGGTATTTTTAATTAGTAGAGTAGATCATTCCATTTAGCGACCACCAATACAGAATCCTGCTGTGAGTGGTGGTCACTGCTATTCTTGGTATTTATGACTGTGGTATGTGGTATGTCATCTTTCCAAGCAAATAAGAAATGTGTACCTTTCATTGGTAACAAAATGCAGTCATAAATGATGACGATAGAAATCAACCTTTTATGATCATTGATTTTCTATCAAATTTTATTACATAACTTTAGTCTTTAACTTTATGAAGCACTATAACAGTTTCGGCATCAATAAATTTGTCGCCGACATTAATTTCTTATTTTCCCTCATTTCCCTTTATGGTTGTGTGAAAACTTGGTCGATCATTCTTCATGTGCCAACCAAGGCCTTTCTTTTTGTTTTTTACGTTTTGTGTTCATGACATAATTATTGGAATGCTTTAACGTGAAAGTAAGTTTCAGGTGCATATTATGCAATGCTGACACTAATGCAATTATCTCAGGAACGGAACATTTTAAACCGTTATCTTTTACTACAGTAATAACGATGAAGATGGATGGATTCTAATCAGAAAATTAATGATACAAACATTCCTATGATTACTATGTAATTTATTGCAAATGCATGAAATGCATATTGTGAAAACAAGCGTGTTGATGTTGATTGATAGTAATAATGATACTTGACAGAGATGCCAAAATGCCTAAGCAAAGCACGACGTGTATTTACTAAAATGAAAATATCAAAGCAGCTCACAATATTATTATGTTATCCAACTTTTCAAGACTTTTACCGTATGTATGAAAACACACACAGAGATCTGACATAGACCACATTTTGCATACAGGTTTGCTTGTATCAGTTTTCCTGCATTTTCGACTGGCATCATATCAAAAAATCTTCAATAAGTTTGTAAACTCATGTGTACGCTTATATTTTAGCTTTGTCATAACAGACGATTCCGTACAACTAAATTAACTGACTTTTTTTGCTGTAGTTTTTCTCCTTGCATATTACGAGTTTTTTAAAATTAAAATACAGCTCTTTATCTCCTTATCTTGTTCTAGAACATGTGTGTGTGAGAAAATCTACCACATCCCCATCCTCTCCATATAGTCATCAAGATTTTTTCATTGTGTATGACATGATACGCTAGCATCATCTCAGTAAAAAGGCATTTGCAATGATTCATAAGTATGTAAATATCTAATCCACCTATTAGCGCTATAGGTATGCTGTATGTTTGGCTGTATGTTTGATTCATTCATACACATGAATGAATTAAAGTGAACTCCCTATCACAAGATATGATGATATGGCATATCTATTTAATGTGGAAGTCATCGTCGTTAAAAGGAACATCGATTTCAGCTATTGATATTACACTACACACGAGCTTCGTATCATCAATGACGCTTGTTGCCGACATCGTTGTATCATCATCATCATTCTTATGATCATTTTGATCTCATCCTGCCTTTTTTGTTCATTATCCCATTGAACGTATGCGTAAAGATGTGTGTGCTCGTTCATAGTTGTAGCTGATGGTAATGTATTAAATGGACTCTCTGGTTTTATGTTTGTGATATCCTAAGGATATTATCCTTCATCTTTAGCTAACACACAATTTGGGTACACCACACATGTAAAAAATGTGAGTCACATTTATT
This sequence comes from Coecobrya sp. COE2, assembly GCA_027743765.1. Classification (NCBI taxonomy): domain Eukaryota; kingdom Metazoa; phylum Arthropoda; class Collembola; order Entomobryomorpha; family Entomobryidae; genus Coecobrya; species Coecobrya sp. COE2. The sequence continues at coordinate 9,738 of JAHZMV010001217.1, read as the reverse complement.
GAATTTTTAGCGATTTTTATTGACTATCCTCACCGCATTATTATGATATTTCGTTATAGCAAGGCAAGCAAGTAGATTGTTTAAAGCTGAAGGGAATATATTGTACATCGTACTTTGAAAATGTTGTTCACGAACGATTGACGAGATAGTTTGTCTGTGTCGTCTCCTAGTTTCTCGTTGTTGTAGTTTAGGATTGGAATGATTTTGGGAAATGATCCTCTGCTATCTCTTTCTTATGGGCTTCCTTGCTATGAACCAGGGATTTTCCACTTTCTTTATTTTGGAAAGGAACAATATTTAAAGGAAATTTAATGCATTTTTTGTCATGAAATTTACACGGAAATATATGATATAATATGAATGTTGGACACGCAATGCATTACTAGAATAGATCCTAGCGTTCATTCCCACTCACTTTTTTCTACGGAGGAAGAAAGGTGGCAAGTAGAAAGCGAGTGTTTAAGAGGCTTTTATAAGAGATTTATAAGCTTTCTGTTGTGAACACGACATGCCTCATCTAGTATGGAACGCGAAGGAGCCGTGACATGTACATGTTTTCACTCCTCTGCCACTGATTTGATACGACTCTTTTTCTAGTGTTCCTTGCAAAACTAAACGGGTAATAATAATGGAACTAAACGTGGGCATTTCCATTATCATAGTTGATGATGCAGCAAAAGGAGAAAATACATCCTAGGGTGATTTCTCTTTCTCCTGTATATATTTTAACCAGGTACTTTACGACAAAAACACACTGTACCGTGCTGTATCTAGATTGTGAAGTACTATGTAAATAAGAATGTTTGCAGTTCCGCTGCCTGGTACTCACTCAGCTATAAACTGATATCTTATTATGAATTCAACTTTTTTTAGCTGCATGCCTGCTGAATAATATGTGCTTTCTGTGTTTGTCTACGGTCATACTATATTAAACTTTTATCTTACCTCTATTATAATGTGGTATTACAAAAGAGGAACGCGGTACACCTTATATAAAAGTGGCATGTGAAAGTGATATGTAAATGTAACAAAAGCTGTGTTTCAGAAATGTTACAAAAAACGCAGCTTCCTCATGGTGAAGTTTTTCTGAGCGATAAGGGTAAAAGTCGCTGCTCTCCAAACATCGCTTTAGCTTGAGTTTCTTTCTTGTCTCATGTTTCATATCACTACTTTTTTCTAAAACATTGCTTGTCTACATTTGAGCTTTTGTACATACACATTCAATATTTCTACTTTTCCTTTGTAGCCACTACTCTGGTTCGCAAAATGGTCAATGAGTCAATACCATCATGTAGTTGTGTAGTAGCACAATGATTTTTTTTTCATATCAAACATTTTGCTAGATTCTTTTTGCATGTGTGCAACAACAAACAACAATGTAATGGCTGCAGTGGTACATATCGAGTACGCGATATTTTGTTATAACGATTTGTTATTGTAGTCAGTTATTCCATAGCTTTAATATACCTAAAGAGTATATATTGGTAATAGTAGTAAGTAGTGAGAAACCGAACAAAGCTGTCCTAGCTATAGAGAAAGACATGACATAATGTGTGATGTACCAGCTTTGCTGCAAATAATCCAGGCGTCAGCGTCAAGTGGATGAATTGAATGACAGCAACAAAGGACTAGCTGTATCCCAGTGGAAATTGCACGATTCCACAGAATCTCAATGGATGAAACACGAAGCTGTCTAAACGACCTATCAACTCGCTTTTTTTTACTTTCACGTACGGCTCAACCATTCGAGTACACATTATCATAGATGACTTTTCCGGGTGACTTTATCACAAATCGCATCATTGATGTGACAGCGTAGTCCTGGCTCAATGTAATTTACTTAAAATGAATTTTAAGCCGTTCACAAAACGGAAATTCAGGACGGCTCTGACATCCAAAGACATTTTCGTGTTCGCAATTTAGTTAAATTGAAGCTAGAACTGACGGCTCCAGGTTGTTTCCAAAAAGTACGTTCCAAAATGCCCCAAATATTTCATGTGAAAGCATATTAGGTTTCTTTTAAATTTTTAATACCATCTTTATTTCAATACATATATGTATAACAAGTCTATTTAACAGTAAGACGACTGATTTATACTCCATCGATGATTGGCATCAAAGCTATAAACTTACATTAACAGCTATGAATACTGTTAGGTAATACTATTCGGTTTATTAAATACTGATGATTGCCAGGTGGATTCATGAAATGTGATTGCTTTCACCCTTCACTTGTGATGTTCATTTATCACTATCATGCAAACTCTATTCATGATCGTGCGTCATCGTTTCGCCCCACCATCCCCTGATGTCGCACACCCTTCGCCCATACGAAGGGCCATTATGGAACTCTGACATTCCTTTCTTTGGCGGTTTCCCCTTCGTGTCGACACTGGGTTGTTGTCCATGTGGCGCCGCCTGCCCTTGTTGTTCGTCCCAAGAAATGCCGTCAGCGGATTGTTGACCTTGGGTGTCTTTAGCTACCAAGAAAGATAAGCGCTTCCCATCGCTCCCTGAGCTAACACTATCTGACCGGGACGATGACGAAACATGGGAAACAGATATTGGCTCACTCATATCCAAAGATCTGCCCAGTCTCTGTTTCATTGCCGATTTTGTCGACTCGGGACCTAACGAGCCAGTTGTTGAACTTACTGAGGGTTGTAAAACAAAAGGAGGGTGTTGATGGGGTGGATGTCCTTCTTGATGTTCTGGGTTGGAAGGAGAAGTTACTGAAGGGCTGGACCCTGCTTGTAGTGTTGAAGCATGTCCAGTTGTTGGTGTCGCTAAATTTGATGTGGTTGGGGATGCTCCCAAAATACCTAATATCAATGGCTGTTCGATTGATTCTTGATTAGTTGAGGTCTGTGCAAGCAAGGTATACTGCTCATTACTTGCCCTTAAGCCAGCCACGATGCTTGCCTGCTGCTGCTGCTGTAATTGTTTCTGCATAAAAAATGGATAAAACAAATCAGAATATTTTACCTCGAAAGTGGAGCAGACATGGTAAAGTTTGTAAACACTCTAGTCGTAGCTTTCACAACCACTCGTTGCCAGCTTTCACCATAAATATTCTATGACAAAACTTACAGCACGAATTCTCTTCAAGCATCCTTCCAGCCATGTTCGTATTGTTTGTTTTGCTACTTCCTCTTCAATAATGAACTCAAGCTCTTCTCTAGCCAACAACTCTTCAAGTTGAAGTGCTTTCCTTATATCGACAGAGCGATATGACAGCATATTTAAGACGTCATGGAATGTAACGTCCTCTCCATTATGTAGCCTGTAAGCAGAATTTTAACTCATTAACTTAACTCCTCAATATACATGATACTGTCTACATGATCAATGATGATAAGTAGTAACTCGGTTATTACCTCTCTACTTCGTAACACATGTGCTTAAATAAAGACCTATCCTTGTGTGGATCAACCTCTAATCGTCCTCTGAGGAGTCGTAAAATAAATTTGACCTGCCAATTTTTAAATTACATTTGGATTACCCACTTTGCCCATTCCATTTCTTATTTGTTAGCACATTAATCTAATCAGCAAGCAACGAAGCATTCAACTGTATCTATACTACACTCCAATGAAATTAGTACTCTTTCTCATTTTTCCTTACCCGCTTCACAGGTATCATGCCACGCTGGAAGACATCAACTATATTCCAAGTATTTTGGAAATTGCGAATGTCAGCATAGCTCAGAAGTGCATCTTCTTCATTTGAATAGAACAGTGTAAAGTTTTCCATGATGATAGCTATATTGACATTGGGGGAAAATGAAATCAGTATAAAGTTCATCGGCATTTCTCTTGGGTATTTTATTTCTTTAATCGTTGTTTTGAAAGTTTATAAAAAGAAAATTACCCACGAGAAGATTCAACACAATGTATGTAATAATAACGTAAAATGAACAAAAGTAGGCCATAGCTGCTGTCTTATTCCCACAATCAGTTTCCCAAAAGTTATTTCCAGATGTGCAATAAGGTGGCTATAAAATTAATGAGATTTTTTTGCAATTTTGCAATCGCTTGTTTCTTGACTTCCAAAAGGATTTTAATTTATGAGCATGATGGCATATAAGAAAATATTTTTATGTGACATGTGGAATGATAAGCGGTGTAATATCGACATATTTATGGAACAAGTATAAATTATTACCTGAACCATACAATCGTGCATAATTTTATTCCAGTCCTCTCCGGTGACAATCCTGAAAAGCATGGAGACTCCTTTGGTTGCAGTGCCAAAATTCGCATGTCTGGACACCTAGAATTCACAAAATTGTCATCCGACTTGATAAACGACCCATAACATCAGCTACCACCACCACTCATATTGTGTGTATTGTCTGCTTACGCCCTCGCCATATTTAACCGTTCCAAAAAGGATGACGCCAGCAAAGGCGTAAAAGACAATTAACAAGAACATTCCCATGATAATGAAGAAACTCTTGTAAACAGACACTACAACCGTGAGCATTAGCATTTTCAAGGTTGCGTGTTTGCCTGTGATGGTGAAAAATCGAAGAATGATGACTGTGTACCCGAACGTTAACGACATGTCAGGATATCTCTAAAGAAAAAAATAAATTAAGCAAAGGAGACATAAAAAAAGTCATTAAACCTGTGAATGTACTTTTCGCTTTGCCAAAATTACACATTGGAGATTTCGGCAATATTCCAAAAAGGTGTATACGGATCATCGTACCCACGCGAACATGTTCCAAACAGCAATCCACGCAACTCCCATGACCGAAACAAATAGATCATATCGATTTCGCCGTGACTGCCAATAGCCTCTCAATGTGAACGCTATCACTTTCAACAAAACTTCGACCACAAATACACAGGTAAATGAAGTGGAAACAGAGGACAAGGTTTTCGTTGAGATGAACGATAAAGTTTTCATAGAGGATTTAGCTGCCAGGGTTGCCTCGTCCTCCTTCTCCCACTATAATGCCAGAACAATATGCGGTCATAGTCATTAAGCACCATGCATGCGGTATCTATTTGTAATTTCTACACGAACAAAGCTCTTAATGTGATAGCATAATTAGCCATAAAGTGCATAATTAAATTTTTAATTACCCGAATGCACAGCAAAGCACTGTTTGCTAAAACAACGACGGCGATGAAACGCTTAAACCATATATGCTGTGTAACATCATACGCAAATGCCCGGATAGGATGTCCATCTGGACGAGGAGGAAGATGTAACGGTTGAGCTATCTTCAGACGCTTTTTCAAATCACACCATCTCCTCTGATCAACAGTTAAGAGTGCGGTTCCTTTGTTTTCTGAGTAATTTGCAATGACAACGCCAACAAATAGAGTGAGTCCGATCATGCAACCGAGAAATACGAAGACATGGATGTACATGGCGTGAATCTGTGAGTTTTAAAAATTTCAAAACGGCCATGTCATTTATCTGCCCTTCATATTATTTTGATAACTGTCATTTATACGGTTAGATAAAATGCTTTACAGGAGCAATAGTTTTAGCAAGCACATCTCGAATATCTGTCCATCCTTTAAAACTCAGCGTTTCAAATAATGCTAGCATTGCATGGCCAATGTTGTCGAAATCGAATCTTCTTGGGTTTGACCTTGAAACAATGTGCAGATTTTTAACACGCTAATGAGTTTTTCCATGTTTTAAATCAAGTGCCAATTTAAATGGCAAATATTTTGCCATTCTCTAGTATAATTTGGTAACTTACCAAACACGAGGAACCCAAATGGACGGGTACGTTTCATTAGGACCTGGTTCCATTCTCATTTTCGTAACAAAGATTCGCCTTTTAAAAATGCCAGTACAGTTGTCTCGTTCTGTCACATTTGGATCATTGCATCTTGCCAATCGGCCGCCAAACAGTTGAACTCCATACGAAGCGAATACGAACATGAGTACAATCAGCAATATAGATACGAGTAAGATTTCTTTGAAACCTCTGCACAGTTCAAAAACCACCTTTCTCATGTGAGGAACCAGATTATAAATTCGAAGAGGTCTAAGACAGCGAAGCACCATTACTGCCTGTGCACCAGAACCTTGAGGAACTTCCTCTGGAAGCCAACAAACGAAAACTAGACTAACCTGCGGATAGTGAAAAATTGTCAAGTATTAGCTTGGGGCATGATGAACTGCCAATTATAATGCGTAGTAAATTTAGCTTGCTGCATTTACAATATAAATGAACAGATCGAGTATTCCAGCAGCGTCCTTAAGAAAAGCGTTGGGAGTGAACACCATTCCATCAGCTAATATTTTCATCGTTAACTCCAAACTCATTAGAGCTACGAATCCATATTCTGCAATCTGCAGGTGAAGTTCGTCCATGACACGATTGGAAGGAGACTCAAGAGCGAGGAAAATGCATGAAATCGTTGTCACAAATATCATCATCCAATCCAAATAAGGTACGAGACCCAGTAGGTTATGCATTCGTTTATACTTCATTTTTCTTTCCTGGCCTGTTATAGGATCCCGAAGTTTGGGATCATACCGAGCTGAAACAATGGTTTGACAAATTCGTCGAAATTTACTTTCTCTTGGGACGGAAAATAACGGCGTGTCAAACAGGGGATGATTTTCCCGTAAATCTTCCTCTCGTTGATTCCTGTTATGAATTAATTAAGAGTTTTCTTAATTATTTTTCATTCAACAATTTTAATCATGTAACATTATGCATGTATGTAGGTGTGTGTTTGAAACCATGCGTTTATAGAAAAATGCATATACCGTCTCATTTCCGCTTGCTGCTTCTTTGCCTGGAGGAGCTTGATATCAATGTCATGAGGACTGCGTAACATCCTGGTTAGGGCTCCAGCCTGTCCGTTTTCAAGAAAGTGTTCATATGTCTGTTTAAGTTTAAGGGAACCAGATCTAATACTCCGTCGCATAGACTTTCGTTGATCAATTCTATTTTTGAAGTTTACTGTTCCCTGTGGTCCAAAGCCCCCCTTTCCTGGCACAGGAATGGGTCCAGAATCGCCAAGGACCATTCGTTGGTTGTTTGAATCCGAGACCAGAGCAGTTACAAAATATCTGTATATTTTCAAAACAAGATGAAAATTAAAGCAATGTACAATGATCTGTTAGTATCCTGACATTTCATGTTAACCAAGTTTCATGATATTTCATTGTGTATGTACAAAGCAAAAATCTCACTTTTTTAGTAATTTATTCATGCTGCGAACACGCAAGGTTGGAGTTAACAATTTCAGTATTTTCTGCTTTCTGTACAAAAGTGGTTCATCTGTACACCAGTTTAGCTTATGATTTCCAAGGATAACGGGGTTGATATTGTCTTCGTCATCAACTTCGCTGACAAATTGTCGCATAAATGATTCTCGTACTTTTGGAAGGATAAAGTCGGAAGGTAGCTTATTTAGTCGAGCCATTCGTGGACTGTCAGGAAATTTTTCAAACATTCTCAAACGCCAAGGAAGTGATTCTGAGAGAAAAATGTTAAAATTGATCATTTCATAATCATTGGGGCAATATGATCAGTCTATTACCAATTGCTTTCTCTTTCTTGAAGGAAATCAGTGAACTACATCAATTTGCTATAGAACTGGATAAATTCCAGTTGCTCCCCTTACCTTTAATTTCTGCAGATTGTTCTCTAAATTTCAGTTGTTTCAACTTTTTAATATCCTCATCCAACTGCAAGTTATCCAAGATGACAGCGACGAAAAGACTCAGCACGATAAGAGTTACGAATAAATGGTAGAGAATAAAATACACTGCAACAATAGGAGCCAGAGAATCTTTGGTTCGGACCATAGTTTCGTCCATAACCTCCACCCATGCTTCTTGAGTGAGGATTTGAAACATGCCTGTAAGTTCACAAAACAATACATTCCTGCGGTTTGAAGTAATTTTCATAACATTTACGCTATCTGCAATACACTGTATATTATGCGACAGATAATGTACTTACTCATAAAAGCTTCTGGAAAGGTTTCAAATTTTGAGAAATTTTCTAAGAAGCAAAATAGCTGCATAGAAATGCTTGAAGAAATAATGAGTAAACACATTGTGAAAATCACCAGTGAACCAAGCTTCTTTCCTGGTCCAAAAATTTTATGAACAAAATCTTCCAGCATTGGAGATGCTTTCATCAGTCTAACTACTCGGAGCACCTGAAACAGAATAGTCATTAAATTACAAATCTAAATATGAAAAGATTAAATCAGATATCGTGAAATAAATAGATTGCGAGATTAACCTGAAAATACGTTAGTGCGCTGAGATATAATCCAGGTATCACATGAATGGAAGTCCCAATCGCTAAAAGCAGCTCAAATTTATGAATAGACTGCTTGAAGTACCCTCCAGGACCTAGACACCAAATCTTGAACACAGCTTCCACATCAAAAAATATGGTAAAGCCAAGCTCAGTGTAATAATATTTATTAATAGCTTCTGGTGGCCTTTCGTTGGTCTTTAGCAGCCTTTCCGGTGGCGTCTCAGAATTGAAGTGCATAGTCGCAGTAAAAATGGCGTTGGCCAGGATAGCACACATTACCAAAAGTCTAAATTGTTCATAATCAACAATCAGTTTCTGGGTTTTTACTGTGTACCAATTTGGAATATTATGCTATTTCATGAGTAAATCATATATATGATACCTGAATACTGCAGACATTAAAATAGCTTGGAATGGCCACGGAGCTAGACCCTTTTGTTTATCACCATCAATTTGTACCAGTTTCCATCCAAAATCATCCCCCGTTAGCACCCTGACTGAATGTTCATCTGCAAGACGACCCGTAGCTCTCGTGCCCCACATTTGCTGAAACTGGACACGAATTTCGTTGAATGTTTCAGTGATCACAGCAATGAAGACGTTCTTCACCAACCAAGCCAAAAAGAAAATCATTGTGACGAAGTACAACGGGGCTCTCCAACCAGGCAGAGAATCAATTGCACGAGCCATTATGTAAACCCAGCCTTCTTGCGAAGAAGCCTGATACACGGTGAATAAACTGGTGGCTGTATGAATATTGACAAAAAATGGGCATAGTTAAGGGACTGTTAAGACCACTCATTATCTTTGTGGGATATAAAAAGTCTTTCAAAATTTACCGAATTCATCGAACCCAGCAAACCCTTGCCTCTTCCGGGAGATTTCTGGAACGTATTAATGAAAATTAAAACATGCTTAATGTTGCATTATCATACCGTGATGTTGGAAATGTGAATTACCCAATCGTAAACACTCAAATCCTGTGGGACATTGATATCCCGATTCATTGTCCATCGAGCAATATGTATCCGGAATGGCTAAACTATTTATGGTAATGGTACTGCAGGCAGGTGAAAGTAGGAAAAATGAATAAGTAATATTAAATTTGGAGAAAGCATGTATGCATGAATTGAAGCAGGCTTGTGCATGATTATAATTTATTAATGCATATTATGAATTTTTAATGTGGTTATTCACCTGCTATTTGTTCCTGCCACAACGCAATGATTTCTCAATTCTCCAAAGAATTGTACCCCCAACAGACCGTATAAACTCATGAAGAACACAAAGAACAACGTTACATTATAAATTTGCTGTGAAGATCTTTTAAAGATTTGATTGATTCTTGACTTTGGCATTTGAAATTTAAGGAAGACCCTTATGAATCGTATCATGATGAGAGGTCTCGGAAAGCGTAATATAGACAAGTATGAAAAGCTGGAAAAAAACATGAAAATAGAACATTTAAAAATAGTGTT
>JAHZMV010001216.1:0-17871 GCA_027743765.1 Coecobrya sp. COE2 | reverse complement strand
TTTCCATTGAAGGCCCATTTCAATGAACGGGGGAGTATAAATAATGGAGTACCGGATAATGCACATTTTTCATTGTGAGTTTACCATATTGATTCATTGCTACATCAAAGATTTAGGCGATCTTTAAACTAAAGTAAAAACCGTTCAAGGGGGGTTCAATTGGACCTTTTGGACATGTTGATGGTTTGGTAGACAAAGCGGAAAAATTATCATATAGAATTTGTGATTAAAGTGTATATTTTCTTTCATCTAACTGCCATCTTCCCAAGTTTTTAAAAGAAACGTTTTAAGAAAGTACTGCTTTTACCTCTGGTGGTAGTAACTTGCTGCTAATGTTCCTCCTTTTTTGCATTTTTGCCCTTTCATTATTAATGGGTTTATTGCCTGTAATTATAGGGTGAGAATGGATGTGATGTTGTGGATGTGACATGACAGCAACCAGGGCCTGCCATCATGCTTTCGATGGCCTTTTTGAAATTTTTATGAGCCAAGGTGGATCGTTCCCTCCTCCTCCTCCCCATTCCACTTTTTTTATTTACTATACTTCTACGTTGCTTCTACTCATATTATTATTATCACCGCTATTGTTTGTAATGTTATACTTATACTACAACTACTAAGACTATCAGTAAAACTGATACTGTGCTTGAATGGTGTGTGTACAGGGATGATTACAGTAATAATGATAGCACATCGTCAACATGATAAAGTGCGCACTACCGACATACCCACCACTTTTGCNTTTTTTTATTTACTATACTTCTACGTTGCTTCTACTCATATTATTATTATCACCGCTATTGTTTGTAATGTTATACTTATACTACAACTACTAAGACTATCAGTAAAACTGATACTGTGCTTGAATGGTGTGTGTACAGGGATGATTACAGTAATAATGATAGCACATCGTCAACATGATAAAGTGCGCACTACCGACATACCCACCACTTTTGCATTAAATATGCATACAGAAACGTCGTACAAAGTAACATGCCATTTGCCATTTCACATTCCCTTTTCATTTGTGGGAACAGTATAATTACAGTCTAAGAAGAAAAAAAGAAAAAAGGGAAGAAAATTATAATCTTCTGCTGTCACTTCACTTCTTTCTTTTTTTCTTTACATACATTCATTTTGCATTCCTCTTTCAAACTAAGCAATGATAATTGCAAATTTAAACTTGCCGTCAATTTGATGTTCGTTCCTTTCAAAGACCAAGAAATTTCACATATATCTAATTAGTCTGAAATCTAAAATACCATTGTTGTCGTTATTCACTGTGGTGCTACTTATTTCGCCATTGCTCACATACTATCTAAATGGCAAAAAAATATCCTCCCTTACTATTTAGTTTTCAAGTCGATTTGTTGTGACAACCTTCTGCTTCTAGTCAACTAGTAAAACTTTAAAAGTTTCCTGTATTATCTAATCCGAAGGAGAAAAACTAGAGACAAGGCTTGTTATTGCGTTTTATATCTCATTTGCACTCCTCTAATCATACAACATTCACAGTTCACACCTTTACTTCACAGGGTAAACATGTGAGCACAACAACAGCGCAACTACCAGAAAACACGACAAAAAATCTGACTCTGGCTAATTACTGGCTTTCATTATCTCCATTATCATCATTATGATGATTATTGCAATTGCGCATTCCATCTTGTCATATATCGTCAGTATAATATATTCTTAAGTATTTTTCAGCAATAAACACGGACATGTGGACGTGTTCTTTTCTATATGATTATCTGCTAATTTCGTAAATAAAAAACTAAACCGGGAACGAGAATGATGATGAAGATATATGTTAGAATATTACAATTTACGACATATTGTTGAGATAGCATCACTTGCTGCAAAATAAATGTACTTACAAGGTACACTCCTAACACTGCAGCAGTTAGTAATTTCATTATGTTCTCGCCACGAAAGCAATAAACAATGTACCTTTCACATATTCACAATGAACATTATAGTTTTTCTCTGTAAAAGTGGAAGCGCCAGGAGAAGTAATGCAGAAAAAACAAGTAGAAGTTCAAATGATTCATGGAGATGATTCACTCTGCTTTTGCAGTGCGAAAGAGAAAACTGTGAAGTAGCAAAAGGGCCGTCAAAACTGTCTAATGGGAAACAAAAGAAGAAAAAAGAGGAGTAAATCTTACAGAGAAAATATGTACTGTTGTACATAAATAAATAACAAATGAGTAAAAATGAACAATGTTTCATTTTCACGAGGATAATGATACCTTATTATTACCTGCATTATTGTTTTGCATTATATATTGCAGCCCAAAAAGTAACTGGGCGATATTACTTGCTTTGCTGAGGTTGAATTGACTACATAGCGAACTAAAGACATTAGTTTTTAAAGCAATTCAAGTGGGTCATAAATTTAACTAGACTTCTGCGTGAAAGAAAAAACACATCTTTTGGTCTTTCTAGAGAAGTAGAAAAATTACGACGAAAAGGGCAAAAAGACTGTGTTTCTTGAGCAATTGTTATTGCAACCCGGCCACTTACACTTGTCCCTCCACAGGGAAAGGAGTGTTTGTCTTGTCTTTCTTTCTCACTCACAAAAGAAATACGACAAGGATATGTGTATGACCTCAGCAAAAGAAGAGGAACGAGAGGTGCATAGTCTACGCATTAATTTTTTTGTTCTTTATACAAACGAGACCTTGATGAGGAGGGTTGGATGGATGGGACGGGAGGGTGTGGGTCTTCTTTCTTTTTTTTCTATTTTACTATGCCTTCAAGGAATCAAGACCTGATGATGATGAGCCTCCACCACGACTGCTGCACTGCCATAATTCTTTCCAACAATTCATATATTGCAGCAGGTGAGTGAACCGACAGACAGATATGAGGATAGATAGACACAGAGAGAAAAGTATACTGACTGAGAGGAGGGTGATAAAATTTGCATTAATTGCCAATAACCAAGTCATTCTCTTCTTTGTTTGATGATGATGATGGGGCAGGCAAGAGTGCGATGGAGTATAGTGGTAAAGGCGTCACTTTTTTTAACTCGTATTAGGAAAAATATAATATACTCTCTATATCTCTTTCTGATAGCTAGCTCGCTGACTCTTTTGGTCATAAATCCATTTCTCCACTGCAGGAGGAGGTGATGGTGGTATGGTGGTGGTAGATACGAGGTGAATAATAATAAGTGAATATATAGGATAAAATTGTAGAGAGAAGAAGTATTAAAAAAGTGGTCTCTGAGGTGCTATGCTACATTGCTCCTGTGTGTGCCCGTGTGTATGTATGTGTGCGTTGGGAAAGAATGGAAATAACCATTAAAATTTATCGTCTGGAAATTAATTGATGTTCATCCGATCCTCCTCTTGTTCTAAGATGTAAAGTCATAATCAGCAGCAGCAGCAATATCGGAAAAAATTTATATATAAAAGAGTGGCATGATGAAGATCATGATCACATTTGCATTCCTCCCTCTACTTAGCAGAGACGTAGTTGGATTCACGTCATCATCATCGCCAACCAACCACCAGCATATCGCCATCAAGATCCCATTGAAAATTTTTCCCATTCTTCTTTTCTCTCTGCTCTCCGACATTCTATCCGCTTTTTAGGGGTTGTGAGCTCCATCCAGAAGAAAATTATTATTATTTATGACTTTATTTGCAGCTAGCTTGCTCTTTTATGGAGGAAAATAAATCAGTTGACTACTTTAATAATGTGCCTGCGTAACTGGGAGATGGATAAAATTAAACGTGTTCCTTGTACCGCATGGTCACAGCATACAGCGTACTCACACTTTTGCTCTTGCCTTTTAAACAATTTATAAAATTTTCACAGCATTTGTGAAATATGATGACATGACTTGCTCAGCTACTACTCACCCACCATAATTGCCCGATAGGCCTAGTAATAAACCTTGATTCCTGTCAATTCACAACAGAAAATCAACATTTTTCCAACCCCAGAATGTATACTGCACAGTTTATTGTCACCGACCATGCACATCTCCTGTTTTTACACAGCGCTATCGATCGTTTGTCGCTTGGCTATGAATTGTGACCTAATCTAAATATGAAAGGGGAAATGCCGAAAACAATGAATGGTTGACTACTCCCGAAAACGGAGAAAAAGAGGAATAAAAAATACACAATATATTATGGCCGTGTCACTACTCAATGCTGAAATAAAATGGTTTGTTATTAGTTCACCTCGTCGTGTCATTTGGTTAATTTGTTTCAGAGCACCTTCCAGAATATGGCATAGCGTACCACCTTGTTTCTCCTTTCTTTCATATTCATGTGCCCTCCTACTTTGTTTCTCCCCAGTCATCATCGTTAAAATAAAATCTTTTAAAATTGTCCCATTAAAAGCCGTTTCCTCCTTCTTCTCCTGATTTGCATATAAATGCCCTCTCTTTTGCGCTATTTAACGCTTCCGTTGCTCGTTAAAGTGTACATAAAATGGTTTTCTGAAGAAGTTAAGAAGAAAATTAGTACATACCATATTAGTTTGACATGCTCTATCTACCTCCACGGACGGACGACTGACGATGACGATGAAGACGATATAAAACAGGAACAGAAACCGCTTTAACATTTATGCAGAAACTAATTTCAAAAAGTTCATTGGTCACATGGCTCATTCCTCCACTACTGTGCTGACGACTGACTGCTTGTTCCTTTTAGCTTCTGGTCACCTTTCCCCCTCTCTCTCTCTCACCTTCTTCCTAATCTAAATTAGTGGCCATTAGCCATTATACAACTGCCAACAAACAACGAAGGAACTAAAGTCTATAAAGAACAGGAACTAAAATGTAATTAAAATCGCAATATAATCTAATATATAAAGAGCATAGCAAAGTGGTACAATCATAAAACAACAACTGCCATAAAGAACCGAAAATCACAATTTTCCACAAGACAGACCACAATAATAATCATTGACAAGAAGATTATTACATGGAGAGGAGAACCAGGTCGAGAAAAAAATACAAGTAGCAGCAAAGGTGTAGTAGTAGTGGTTAGTTTAATTTCCATTTATTATACGGCCATACATATCTACCAGTATGCATTCAAAGGGAACAAAAGTAAGACATAAAAATTTATTTGGCTTTGTGGAATTAAATGAGAACACAGGAGCAAGCGTCATAAGCAAACCAAAAGGAGTTTTTCCTTTCAAGAAGGAGGAGGAGGAATTAATGAAGAAATAAATAATCAAGTTAATTGTTGTGCACCCAATAAAAAAGCCATGGTCCATGACACCAGCAGACCGGCCATACATAAAAAACAAGGTTGCTGAATGATGATTGCGTTTATGCTGTTGTGTAAATTGTGGAAGCATTATATAGCTTATGAATATACCAGAGCAGAGGTGTGTGTTATTATTATTATGATCTCATCTGAACTACTATTATTATCATATCTACAACTCTTCTTCTTTCTAATAGCACACGGGAATTGCTCTCATGCATTCATACAGCAACATCCTAGAATTATAGATGTGTACACACTTCATCATTGTGTTCATCGTTTGAAAAAATTCCATCGAATGAGTTATAAAAAGGCAGAATAATAGGCAGTTTCAATTTTTCTTCTCTTCTTCAACGCATAATTCTCTACCCGGTGTTTTGTTTATGACTTCCATTTACCATTACCAGGCATAATAATATGCAATGTGCTTGGAAAAGAAAGAGAAAAGAAAGCACGACTTGCAAAGTAATGCTTGTAACATGTACTTTTACTTTGTTGGATGTGTAAGTATATGTGGCAAACTCTCTGTCTCTGTGAGACTGCCACTGGTCTTTGTGTTTCGCATGCTTGCTTATTACATTGTTGGATTTTTGTGGAGGCTGAGCAGCTAAAAGCCACTAACTGCTGCTTCGTGTGATAACGTGGCACATAAATACATCTCACGCAACACTATACTACCAACCAGTCATTCTGTAATATTATTCCTCTTCTCTGGTTACACTTTATTATTATAAGATAGCCAAGGTGGGTTTGCTACAGCTTAGCTTGTAGGTAATTATAATTTTAAGCTGGGACGAGAGAGAGAGAGAAAAGGTGAATTTATTATTAATGAGAAAGGAAGCAGTTGATGGTGGCTAATAAGCAGCTATAAAATTTTATTAAACTTTATTATACACATTTTGTGCCAGCTAGTATAGCATGCGTAAGTAAACCAGAAAGAGAGAAAAAAGTTTGATAAGGAGAGATTCCCCTTTTTAGAATTTCCCCTTTGTCCAATCCACTTGACTCCACCATCAGAACCACAGCCATCATCTTACGGTAGGAAAGTTATTTGTGCGATAAAATAAAATGGTTTTGTTACGTTGTTATTATTTGGCCATGGTTTTATAGTCGCTAATAATGATAATTATTACTGCCCCTTCTCTTTTACCTCTCTTCTCTCCTCCCCGGTCTGCTGACTCTCTGGCTCCTTTATAACTGCCCACGTATTTGTACAAAAACAACTTGTTCTCTTTTTTTTTGCATATTCCGGTGAAATCCGTAATATGAAAATGAATGATATGATAGCATGACATGTCGTATTATTACAGGTTGCTAGTCGCAGAAGGTAGTAGTTAGAAGCAGTTTCCCATATAGCTAATATCAAATTAGCAGTAACAGAATCAGTAGTTGTTGTTGGATAAACTTTATAAACCGAGACACTTTAAGTGTTCCCCTGTGATGATGAAGACGAAGAAAATTATTGTGTTGTAAAGCTGCGTCCCTCCCCTAATGCCGTACAGTTAATGGCAATAAAAATGTGTTAAAACTAAAATGTAAAACACTGAAATGAGCAAGAAAATAAGGTCATATATTTAATCCTCTCATCTTAATCAAAAGGAAGGCCGTAATGTGTATAATTTTTGGAAAAGCTCCCCAGTGGAATACAAACTTGCGTGAACTTATATTTATGCCACTTTTCCTAAGAAGTGTCACTTTGAAAAAATTTGTGAGAATTTGCGGTAATTGGAGAATTCATGCGAAGTATATCTTATAAGTATTTAGCTTTCTTGATTAGCTCCATCGTGTCGCGAGTAAAAAAGGAAACGGAATGTTGCGTTAAGTGAGTTGAGATGCCATTAGATTTGTACTAAATAAACAACGGATTAATATAGTAACAAGGTTAAAACGGATTTTTCGTGGTCTGCCCTTTCAGAAAGGTCTATGAAATGAGTACAGTTAGCATGTAACCGGAATTATTTTTTTGCATACTGTTCTGCCTTAATACTCAAACTACAATTCCAGTCGGAAGGCTGTTCCTCAATTTGACAAGAGATATTCCGCTAGAAATGTGAACATAATTGGTGTGGAAATCCAATGCCTCATGAAGACAGCTCTAGCTATAATATACATAGTACTGACTAATGGTAGATTGTGAGAGTAAATTGTAGCGCTTTAGGGAAAATTTACAAATGTAGTTGCCTTATGTAAGCTCAGTTCAATTATTAGCACTCATGATAACAGTCGCAGAACTCATCATTGCAGTTCATTTCTTGCAGATCACCTTTAGCTGTCAATCACTTTGTCGTTACTCATTATTTAAACAATAACGCAAAAATTGTCCTTGGCTGTTCCCGTTCTTATCATAATCATCTATGTCTAACACAAGTCAAAATTCACGCGCAGCGCAAGTCACAACGATATTATCATGAGTTGGGCACGAAAGGAAGACAAACAAACTCCCTCATCAATTTTCTTCAAATGTCTAAATCTCAATCATACGCAGCAGGCATGCCAGCATTTTTTTGCAAAAAAGCTTGATTATACAGGCAGTCATTCCATTATCAAACTGCTAACTCATATTACCCATTCCATACGTACAAACTAAAATATTATTTATTTTGAATTCTTGTCCTGTCACTTATATCATTTTTTGCAATAACAAAAATGAATTATGACTTGAGATAATATAAGATGACGATGAGATGAGGGCATATTAATGACTTCCTTTCATTTCAACATTCTCGATTTCATTATCCTTCGCTTGACTTATGTGATCCTCTAGTCGAATCATCAATCCATATATATAAAACGTATGAATGTAATCTCAATCTCCCTTTCGCCTTTTTCAAATGAAAAATGAATCATATCGCATAAATGCCATCAAGATCATGTTTTAATCGTCTCATCAATATTGCAAATCTTTAAAAAAAAGATCAACCAAATTCCAAAGAGAGGAATGGAAAACGATTATTATGGAGTCATGGGTTGGTATGTAGTTGAGATTCATTACTTGAAAGCAAATGAATTAATAATTTGGCATATATTTCGGCCTATTAGCCTATTGGATATTATTTAAAACTGATAAAAAATATCTTCTCCTGACTCTTGTCGAGTTGAGGGCTCTACGATGATTAAGAAGAAGTTGCTTCATTATTATTGCCTTGTAATCAGCAAGACTTCTTGACATTTTTACTTCACTTTATTACTCGACTTGACATTATAGCCATGAGGAATAAATCACTTGTCTCCTCTTATCATCAGAGCAAGAGAGTGCCTACCAACTTTACTGCCTACTTTTTTTATGCGTACGCGAAATTATTTTTCATAAAGTGAATGTCGAATGTCAGTTTGTCAATCACAAGCGTGTGTGGGTAGTATTTTAATGGACAGCTGGTAATTTACCATTTTATTTATCGTATAAGATGCATAATGTAATATTCACAATCATGATTAGCATCGTCATTATCATCGTCATTATGAGGAAAGGTATCAAAAGTAAAGTATGATAAGGATAAAATTCAAAGTAAAGATTTTTCCATTCTGTCGAATGAAGGTGTGCAAATGTAACTCGGCTATTTTATAATAATATCGAATCATCAAAGCGGTCATCGTCGCTGTCGTTATCTTCAAAGCAGTTCATTCCGTGCGCTCTGTGCGTTTTTTTCCTATTTGACACCACCACGGACACAACATCAACCACACATCACCGCAGGACATCTTATAAAAATTGAAGCATGTTCTTGGTCGAAACTAGTAATCAACCTAATCACCTTATCCTCTACATCGCCATCTTCATTTAAACTGACTACAATTTGGGCTGCAATCAACACATTTTTAACGAAACCTATTTTCGGCTAATAACAAATTTCATCAGCAAATTATGTCAGTCGTGGAGTTTTATTGATACCTTGATATTTTAGAAAAAAAGCAGTTGATTTTTAAGCGTTTGCATGTTTCATGCATATTTATATTACAGATTTGCAAGTTAGATTATCAATCAAGTATACCCTGCTGTTTTGTAAATTCTCACCTTTCCACTCAATATACTCATTGTTGCATTTTATTACACCGTATCATATAACATAAATAATCCTTTTAAATTGAATTGTTCAAGCTAAACAATCAGCAACCCCACATTGCAATGTAAACAGTACGCCAAAATGGCCTCAAGTAAAAATGTGCCAATAACAATAAATCTTCAATCAGTTAAAAATATCAAATGATAACTGTCTTAATCGTAATTAGACCAGACAAGTAAACAAAATAAAAAGGTAAATAAGTAGCTATATTTATTTGGTTTTGAGTTACAATATGTAATTATCATCGTTTAATGCTATTCTTGTAGTATATTATCATCTCGTGGCTCTTGCTATTACTGTAAATTAAAATGTTTTGCAATTTATTGTTTACCTTTTTTATTAACCATCGAACAGTATACACATAGTGCGCATATATGAACATCATACAACTCACTCAGCAAGAAACCTACAAGATAATTTTTCTTCTTGTCTGATTCTTATCAGTTATCATTGTTGATAGTGTTTGTTATGTTTCATTTTACATTTGAATTTCAACAGATAGTCTACTCAAGTTGTACGCTGAAACGTTCATCGTGTAATTTCATTAAAGATACTTGTATGCATTTTTATGCATTTCTTTGGTGAGGAGGTGGTATAAGCGAATGCTTCATCAACTCAACCGTGTATCCAAGTTCATAAATGAAAAGTGATGTGTTGGCGATGATGATTAACTACTTAGCTGGCTCATTATGCTGATATCCTTTTCTTTCATGCTGTAATAATAACTCATATAATTGATAACAATAAATTTTATAGTATTCAAAATTACCGTACGCCTTCCCAGTAACAATGTAATGTGTGCACTTTGCCCACAAGGATAAATATATTAATTTACAATGTTGAATGTGCCAAGTAATTGCCTACATGCTTGAAGTTGTGTTATGATGTCTAGAAAGAGAGGGGGAGTAAGGTAATCTGTACCATTGCCAGAAAACGATAATAAATAAAATACAGTTAACTTATTTTTTCATTTGCTTTTTTATGTCCGCTAGAAATATGCCACTGTTAGAGCTGATGATGATGTCCGTCAGAATAAGAGCTCATGGCGTGAGTTGTGCAGTTTACTGTATACATGAATTGTAATTAGACGCTCAATTTGATTATCTCTTAACTGTATACCGTTCCACCACCAAATTTATATTTTACGATCTACAACAACCCAAATCAACAGATATATAAACTAGTAATGATAACATGCATATTATACAAACTATCAACACATACACAAAATGTTTTTAGCTAATTAAAATAAACAAAGTAAATAAACATGAGGTACTTTTTTTAAATGGAGAGTGAACAGGCTATCGCTATTTATTTATTTATTTATTCCTATATAGGATGCTTGATGAAGATAATGATAACAAACGATGTGATAGGCATCTAGCAAATTAATACGATTGCATTAAATGCCTACAAAGTTAACTAAATAATCACACCATAACCCTTAAATATATATTTGTATACTGCGGCCATATAAAAGTCTCATCTCATTGTTCATTCAAGGGGATAATAGACAACTTGTTCTGCGTCTTGTAAGTTTTGTTGTAGTGATTTCATTTTTTACACGTGTGCTGCTGTTGATGCTATGCTGTTGAGTCCATTGTTGTTTCAACAAACGGTAATAAAAGCCGTCATCATCATCACATTTTTAGCACTATCACCGCTACAACAACAATAACCCTAATCGCCTTTGGCACATAATAAGTATATTTTGGCAGGGGGAAGGAGGAGTGGAGACTACAATCCACAATGCCTCTAAAATACCACATTACAGCTTATTATGCTTAGCATTTCTATACTTTATGACTCCTGTTAATCAGTAGTAGTAGCTAATGACACAGTAGAGAACTCAACAGAGCTCTATATCTCCATCCATCTAGCCCCCATCCACTGCACACCACCACCACCAACAACCACTTGTCATTCATCATGATCGCCTTCTTTACCAACTTGTCATCTTAAGTAACCAGTTTTTTTCTTTTAGTTCACAGAATTGTAATTTGCAATGAGTTGTGCGATAAATAATGATACGTTTTTCTAATTGTAATTATATATCCTTTTTGATTCGGTACTGGTGGTGGTGGTATGACGATTGTGTATGGTGTTTGCAACACACGTAGCTACAAAACTGCTCTGCCAATCTACAAGGGGGTGAAATGCAGTAGTAAGTTTGTAAGTAATCATCATCATCAAGATTAGAGCATGCTAAGTAATAAAAAGCAAATCATAACTTCTAAAATGTTTTTTATTACATTTCAGTTTCCCTTATCTTTTGCAGAGCAAAGTGCACAGATGGAAGTATCATAAAGAATCTACTTCAACTGAAATACACAGAAACATTTTCAAAGTCCAACCACCACATCTCAGCTACATGCATATTACTCATAATAACAATAATATCTATCACACCAATGCTCCGCATACTATTTATTATCATTATATACATTTTGCCTGCGTTTTTATATTGTTATTATTTCAAGTGTAATTATCGCAGTAGGAGATCTCTTAATTATTTCCCTTTTTACTCCTTGATGATATTAGGACGAGGAGCGGAGATGAGGAATGGAAATCAACCCAAGCATTAAGAAACAAATACACACATCTGGCATGCTAGATGATGATATGTGATTGTGTTTAGTGCTGTTGTGGCGCAAAAAAAGAAGAGATGTAGGCAGGCAGAGTTCATATATAATGTGTCTTTTGCTCGATGAATGCTCAGTCAAGTGTCAGTGATTGATGAAAAAGATTGTCCATTTGTGTTCTCTATCGTTTTCTCACATCTTCACAAAGACATACATATGGTTTGTACGTACGAACATGAAAATGACGATGGATGACGATCCAATATGTACGCAGTAGTTGCTATTGTGGCTGTTGTGAGTAAACGTAGAAAATATATAATAATATCACATCAAACAGGGCTCTCTGACACTGACAGATAGACAGCAGAAGCATTAATAGATTGATGCGGAGTGATATAGTGGGAGAGAGAGAAGGAGCTTGCTGGTTAATTTCTTTTTTTCCTATTTTTGACTTGACTGGTGGTGGTGGTGCTGATGAATTGATGGAAATTAATGAATCTACACTACATCCATAAAAATCTATCTACAGGCACACAATAAGCATATTATGCACATTTTTATAACTTAAGTAAACCATGAAAGATTTATAATCATCATAATGTACGTACTTTATGACTATTCATGGTGCATGCACATTATACCTACCTAGTAGCAAACAAATCAACCCTTTTCCTTGTGAACAATGCAGTCAATGCAGTGCAACAGCAACATGTGCATATATGTATGTATGCATACTTGTAGAGGCATATTATAATGTATGTACATGAGTTATTTTGTGAGCTAATTAACTTGATTTATTACATCGCATCAAAGAGAACTGCTAAACATCAGACAGGCAGAAACACATACAAGAAAAGAAGGTGATGACTGGTTCTGATCAGCTTTTTAACAATAAAAAATGTTTGTAGAAGCGTTTGCCATGCTATATGCCTATATACATTACTATGATGTACACATATTGTTTGCTGGTGATTATGCTTCAACACCACCATCATTCCTCCTTCACATTTTGCTGCTCTTTCCAAGTAACTTCTCTCTTCTTATTGACCTGTTCTGAGTTGCGTTGTGATGAGTGCTTGAGGCTAAAACGCATACGTTACAACAACTAGTAAGCTTATATACTGTTGATGAGACTAATAATGCCACGATGATGCTTAATGTTTCTTACAGCGTAGTTGCTGGTGGTAGTGGTGGTAAGTGGCAATGGTGGCGGTATATAAAATGCCTACACACCTTCATCATCGCCAATCGCCATTATCAACATCATCATCTGCACACTTCTTCTTTTCGACTTCTTGAAATGAAATAACAGCTTCATTGAGAATGACTGGGTGAGTGAATGAGCCTTCAAGAAGAAAATGAACGAGTTAATTAACATAATAATAATTAATTAACGCTGTCCACCATCACCCTGCATAAAAGGGAACGCATGCATGGCTCTGTGTGTGCGAAATAAATGGGAACAATGGAGCAATGTCAGAAAATTGATGTTAACTATCGAGCAGTTGATGAGGAAAGGAAACGGGTAGAATTACAGTTAAAATATCCTGTTTTATATACCAGCACCGCCACCAGCAGCGTTATACATTTTACAAGAGAGTATTTAAGCCAGCAACACACGAAAAAAATATTGACCGAAGCAGAAGAGGAATGCCCAGGAGAGCAATTTATAAGAAACCGATCATCAGAGAAGACAAGTCAGTTTGAGAGACACGAAGGGGAGCAATGGCATTATTAGCACAACGAACATCACATACATCATCCGAGATAAACGTCGTCGTCGTCGGAGAGAGAAGCTATTTAATGTAATGTCTTTCTTGTTTCGTCTTCTTCGGTTTCAAGTAGCTGCTGCTGAGTGACTGGCATGGCAGTGGTGGAGAGAGACTGAAAAACGATGATGAATGTCATCAATCATGCATGACACGACAGCTAGGACAGGACGGGACAAAGTTGCTGGTTGGTGGTACAGAGTACACACACACTTATGCATTTTATATTCCCCATAATATATCAGTGGTTGGCTATGTACAAAGTTTGTGTACTATCGGGCTGTAGTGTGTGTGATAAAGTGACACATGATGATAATGTCAATGATGTCGTTTGGAGTCGAGTGGATCGATGGAGAAAAACGACGTCTTTCTTCTCCTTGTTCCTGGTGTGTTGGGGTGGTGGATTTTACGGTCATGGTGGCATAACATGTATGGCATGGGATTATGGCATCATCATCAGTTTGAAATATCGGCAACAAACTCATCAGTCAGTCAAGACCAGAAGCAAAGTACACTTTTTGAGTTGTTTTCTTGTTGTGTTATGCGCGGGATGGAATAATCAGAATTGCTATCGCAAACGCGAAATGAATGATGAAGATGAAACAAACTAATGGTCACAAAGTGATTGGTGCTGCTGCGTATTTAGGCACATTCATCACCAAATATCCTTACGTAAGGTGATGGACAGTTGAAAAAATGCTTAGACGAATAGACAAACGGGCCTATATAGCAATACCGTGCTTTGCCCTGCTACTACCACATAATATACGTCGATGACGATCAAAGTTCATGGAAAGAAAGTAGAAAATGGGTAGGTGATTGGATATTACCAAACTGCTACTTGGCATTTTATTTTGCGATAGAAAAGACGTGATATTTAATCAGAAGGGTCATCAGATAGCGCCACGGAAAATGTGTCCATTAAAATTAAACATGAACCGTAATGTATGCACAGCTCGATGTTTATGAAGGGATATATACGTATACATAGATAACAGGATAAAGAGGAAATTGTATAATTGTAAATTGTAGCAATAATGATGACAAGGACTAATGGACGTCGTCAATCATTTGACATGTTATAACAGCAACTCGTTGTTCTCTGAACTACTTTTTTTACGCAAGTGATTGCATTTATTACGGTTATATGAATATAATAACAGCGAACAAGCAAACTCTGTTGTGCCGTCGTGTATTTTGTCGTCATTTTATCGTTCAGAGTTCAACAAGAATGAGTATTCACAAATAAAATTTCTACGTAAATTTACAGCATAATATTTGTCGTATGACGATCAAAATCAATTTCAGTCGTTCTAAAGTTCTCTAAATCATTTCAATCATTCATTAATATTGACAACAATTACTTCATAACAACAACTACACATATCATATTCTATTTTTGCTGTACACCACTTGAGCTTAACAGGACGCAAAAAAGCTTTTGAACTGAAGTCCAAAAGTTTATGCTCGTGATGATCGATGGCAAAATGGTTTTAGGCTCGGAAGAGGCATACAACCTAACAACAGCCTGTCTCCAAATCAAAACAGTTTATTCTCGACGAGAGTACACAATCATCTTTTCCTTCCCTCATTCACAGCAAAACTCAATTGTCAGTACCAGTTACAACCGAGCATCAAGTTCTCATGTTGTCTATTATTAGAAATTGATATGTCATGCCTTTCCATGATGGAATCTGCACCGGTGACTTGACTGGAAAATTATCCATATCATTTTATAATTCCAAGCAGAGCCGGCAGACAGACATGATATGCTAGTGCTACTGCACTGGAGAGGAAAATTCCTTTGAAGTATGAAATTCCTTAGTAAACCAAAACCAGAGAGATAATTACAGATTTTCTTCTTTATTGTGAATTGTGATGCTTTGCCCAGGAGAAGAAATCCACACTCAATTCAAAATCAGTATGCTTTCATGTACGCCTGTTGTGTGTTTCCTTACATACGTGGGTGGCTTTCACTTGCAATCTTAGAGCGAGCAGTTCTATGGTTCTATTCCGGTTATATACATTTAATATACACCCTAGTAGCGTGGTGGCGGCGAGGCGATTCTTGACAGGATCGTTCATACAGTTCCATACAGTCAACATCAATAAATTTAGCATGAAACCAAGCAAGCATACTTCATTTATGGTGGGTGGGATTTGGGTGGAGGAGAAAATATATCAGATAGTTGTGGTGGTGGGTGCAGCTGAACGATGACGTTGTGTGTGTGGATGGAGCTCAAGTAAGAAAAGACAAAAAAATGAATGGATGAATAGTAAGCTTTTGTAGTAGAAGAGAAAGAGAAACAACTTAAGCCGTTTTTGTCTCATCTGCCATTCATTCCTCTATATTTATACCTCTGCGTTACTACTTCTTTGCCATTATACTAATATACCTACTCCCGTTTGTGCTTGTGTAGCTGTGAGTGACGTTGACACGAAGGATTCATTAATCATGACAGCTCAATCCCCAATCTTCTTCTATTCTCTTTCTTTTATAATGTCTTCTTAGCTTGTCCTTTTGATTTGACGCTGCTGACGATGATCATAATCGAATCCAAATAGAATAAAAGGCAACCGATATTATTTTATATGAACATAAAAGTTACTTAATTCATTACTACCACCCCGACATGGAGATTCTCTGAATATAGATATTTACAGAGTTACTGAAGCAGACAACTAGGCAATATTTACGGTGCAGAGTTGATAATAGTAAATGAATGAATTGAATCAAATGAAAGTGAATGTAGAAATGAATAAGCAAATATAATGGAAGGTGAATCGGGAGAGAGGAGATAGACTGATGAAGACAGAAATCAAACCCAAGTTGACACCGTGACTTTGCTATTAATGCTACCATCACCAAATTTAAGTATAACGACCAACAGACTTCATTTCTGCTGTCATGTTGATGTCTGAGACGAAACAAATGAGTTGAATAATGCATTTTTGGAATAAGGCAAGTTATAGTAGTATGGAAACAAGGTGCTCTGACAATAGAAGGAAGAACGATAATATGTTTCGGATGTAGGAATCATGGAGGAGGGGGAATTATCAAATATCATCATTACTATCATCAAAATTGAATAAAAGCTGGGTGGGATCCATCATCCGAACACAGACGCGACAACATCATCACGAAAAGCTTCTATTTCTATAAACTTGTTACCACTGCACTGTAGTTTATTTTTGTGTCTCCCATTTTTATAATATTGTTGAGAAAAACTAGTAGCAAGTAGATTGGATCTGAATCCAATCCCGCCAACTTTTGGCTTTTCTCTCTTGGCTTGTCATGTCATGCCTGTAGCCCACATTGTTATCATCATTATCCACGTTGGCATCTGTTTGCTTTTATGCCATATAATAGTTACCTATCAAAAACTACATGCAGCGAGTCTATTCAAATCCTTATGCTACACTACTTTTCCTGTCACGAGACAAGTCTATCATTATCACTTTTTATATTGTTATTATTATTTTACCAGTGAAGCCACCAACCTCCTCGTCATCTCACTGCCAACATTTTGTATCAAATAGTAATAACAGGAGACCAGGGAAAAACTCCAATTTTACAAAATACCATCTCTAATCTAACCACCGGAGACATCAATCAGTGACACCACCACCACACCGTTAAACCACCATTTAAAATATAAAAAAATATTCAAAACCAATTTTTATTTCCACTTTCCACCCGTATGTATGCACCTATCTACTCTACTTTTCATTTTGCACAATGAAATACTGAACAGAATGACATTAACAGGACACGGCCGTAATAATGCATACACGATACAGTGACAGCAGCAGAGACCACTATCATTTTTGTCAACTGATGACTATTTTCTATAAAAAATGCATAATAGTTTATAGCAGTTCAACGTTCACATCATCATGATTATTGTCACTTGTCACTGCAGCATGTCATGTCAGTGTCAGCAAATAAAAAATATCCGTTTTCCCCTTGTCATCGTCATGTGAAGCCAATCAAGTCAATTGGTGGTGACATTTGTTAGTCTCTCAGAAAAATAGCATAATGTAGACTGCTGCTGCATTAGATGGAGAGAGAGAGAGAAAACCAGTTGTGGCCAGTTTTGGCTTACAAAGCACTATATGTCATCACATTCGTCTATAAATAAAAATAAATTGTTACAAAAACTTCGATTTTTTACTCTGTGCCAATAATAAAGTTAAGTATCAGTTTGTCGATGACAGT
>JAHZMV010001215.1:0-21943 GCA_027743765.1 Coecobrya sp. COE2 | reverse complement strand
AGTTGACGAGATAGGGGACTTGCTTTAACTATTCACATTTTTCTTTCTCTCACAACTTGTTTCTCATCGGATAGTCTCCCTTGGACAATTTTTCTTTTTTTCTTCGGATGATACTATAGACTAGTCAACTAAACTCTCTCCAGGAGCAGCAAAGAAGACCCAAAAAATTCCCATAACATTAGTTGCAACACTTTGCATTACACAGAAAATCACCGACAGCAGCATTCCCCATCATCATTTCCTTAAGCACCCAACCAAAATTTCAAAAGTGTGATGGCATGTTTTACAAGTGGAGGGATGCGCAAAGTATATACATGTATATTTCCCATCGTCAAATCCGACAACAGTAGTTTTGCCTCCAGTTACAATGCTACTAAAAAGTTTGTCGATTTTAAAGGTACATGTAGATGTGAGTAGCCGCATTAAAGAAAAGAAAAAAAATGTTCTCAAAAAAGTTTCACTATTTTAAACCATTTTATTTTGAAAAATGAGAATCACAGAGAGATAACAGACATATCTACCTACCTTCTCACTTCCCACCAACCTCCACAAGGAAACACGCTGCGTGTAAGATAATATGCCGGAGCATCATTTTACGATGATAACTGCACCGCATAATATGAATTTACTTTGAGCTACATCCCACTCTAGTTCAAGGTTTTTCTCCAGAAAAAAATGTACCTAAAAAGAATAACTTTTTTCTTTACGTATCAGAAAAAAAAGAAAGTTTTTTAAAGGGAGAGAAAAAACTAGTTTATTTTTTCAATGAGACAGCTAGAATGAATTGATATGACAAGCACGAAAGACGTTTGTTGCAGTTACTAGTAGAGAACCCAGCAGCAATAGTGTAGATCATGGCAAAGTCTCTGCGGTGCTACTTTAGGGATATAACTGGCAGTAGTAGTGGTGTCTGTGGAGAAGGAATCTGTCAGAAGAGTTTATGTTATT
The DNA here is from genome assembly GCA_027743765.1 of Coecobrya sp. COE2. Classification (NCBI taxonomy): domain Eukaryota; kingdom Metazoa; phylum Arthropoda; class Collembola; order Entomobryomorpha; family Entomobryidae; genus Coecobrya; species Coecobrya sp. COE2. The sequence continues at coordinate 20,995 of JAHZMV010001215.1, read as the reverse complement.
GCTAGTCCGATGAGATTATCCGGAATAGCATGTATTTTCAATACAGAGAAATCCGTTTGCTTGTTCCGGTTCCATGAACTATGAATGCATGCAAGCATAAGTGCAAAATGGTAAACGAATGCACCACGTTTCCTGAATAAAATACAATCTAAATTGTACAGCTTGCTTCTACACATACAGCGAGAAGACATAATCCACATTCAAATTATGAGGGAGGTTCTACGTTCTGTGAATAAATATCTTGATGACGACCAATGTTGCTACTACAAAACTACAAACAAAACTTTTTAAAGAGCTACTAGCCTTCAGCCATCTCCTCAAGTAATAAAGTACCTACATAACCTAATATAATCATTTGGTATAGCAAATGCTTTCCTCAAGTTGTTCGTCATCTATCTAGTAATAAGAGGTGACGGCAGAATAGAAGAGTGGCTCGTTATTACTTTCAGAGGATTAGGGTTACATAAACAATACACAAAAATATATATAATCTATATGGACGTTTACGGCAACATGTATACTTTCCCCTACTGTTATAGTCAGTTACTTCAAATTTACTCTTGTCGCCAGTCAGTCCGTCATCCAGAAACCCATGATGGGGTGCATGCCTATGCTTATAAGTAGAGAATGGGGTTCCGTCTTTTACAAAAAGAAGTGATGTAAGCACGTAGCCCGTATTCATCAGAGTTAGATAGATAGGGAGGAGGGTTGGCTTTGAGCTTCTTAACAAGCAAGGCACTCAATCTGGGCCGGTTTTGTCGTTCAAAACAAACTTCTACTAGGCAGGATGGTTATACACTTGCTTATAGGTAGACAAAGTAAGTTGGCAAGAGCCAAAATAAATAGAGAGCACTACTGAAAAGGGAAAGTAAAGAGATTCTATACTACTTCGTGTTCATGAGATGTTGGAAAGAAGGAGAAAATGAGAGAGGGTCAAAACTGATGCCTAGATATGCTGAGCTTTTTAATGTGAAATACATGAGCTTTATATCCTTTCTCCGTTCAGATAGGTAGTATATTTTTCGGTAAATCTAATATGCTATATAATTCAATGTATACTTCATCTTCACTATTACCTAGACATGTGTTCCATTCTGAATAAAAAACGACCGAGAACAAGTGATAAAAAAATGCAGCGACCCTCAACGAGGGAACTGGTGAATTTGACACTGGTACAGACAGAATGTGCATGCCTTGACATGTCATGTTGTAGAGAGACGCTGCATTGAATCGGGATAAAATGAGCTCATTGCATATTGGCCCCAACCATCATCTACTCTGATTTTTTTCGTGTTTAATGTTTCGTGTAGATCGTTCTTGGGCAATAAATCAAGGCGAGGTGGTGCAAAGGGAAATCTAGGATTGCATTTCATTGCAGTTCCAGAGTGCACATAGAGCATACATTCCAACGCGGCCCGCAGCAGGAGAAAAAGAGAGAAAAACATGCATAATATTTGGGTAGGAGAAGCAATGCACATCTCATTGCATGTCTCTCTAGTATCCTGTTGGTATGTACTTTTTACCGGATACTGGAGATCAAGTAACGAGCAGAACATTTCTTGTCTTGTCAGCAGAGGAAAAAACGGTACAAGACCATAAAATCTCTGAACAAAGCTTGTCCAATTTTTTACTCTATCACTGAGGACAATGACGACCTGTGATTCCCCAAAATACTTGCGTATTATTATATTGTGTATTCTCCCTTGCTTATTTGCAATAAACTACAGGGAGACACATGGACAGCTTACACCCATTTATTTCATGTTTCCTAATAAAATAATGCACTCCACACAGTTTTCAAGATAAATACGCTGAAAATCAATACAATTTTCCATGAAGATGGTGGGTGGGTTGGGTCTTCTAATAAATGAAAAAAGTTACCTTTTTCAGATTCGGCAATAACTCTCTGAACTTGGCAACTTTAATGCTTCTAGCGTCATGTGAAATTGTTATGTTCCTCCAAAAAGATCCGAAAAGTAAAAAAAAATATACAAAGAAAGTTGTACAGAGTGCAGTTTCCGGAAAATGTTGTACTAGACAGGATTGGATCTGCATTACAAATAATGTGTACACGTACGCACCCTCATACACAGGAAACATATTACTCCAAGGCACATGATGATGTTCATCTCATCAAATTAGATATTACGAGGAAGAAACGAGGAACTTTGCTTTTTTGTTCTTTACTTCCTTTTTGTGTGCACAACAATATCGATAAACGCATTTACTATTATTATGTACCATCCGATCTGTAGTAAAACTGCATCTCTTCAATGGATGCTATGTGTGGCACGTGTGTTCAGAATTGTGTCTATATTAAGTCGATAGATTCATCGTCAAAACTTTTTCGCTGACCCGTGTATAAAAACAGTAAATATACCATATCTTCAAAAGCAAAGCCTTTGATGCAACAAACTGCTTTGAAAACTGGTCTGGTCTTTATTATGGCGACATTTTTATGTAAATTGAAATTTAACATTGCCTAAGGCCAGTTTATTTCTGCCAGGAATGTACGCAAAATATAAAAACAGACAAAGGGAAAATGGCTAAATTTATTTAGAGTTTAAAGGGAAAATTGTTGGAGATCCCTTCAAGTGTGTAGGTTGTGTAGAGAAGAGTCTCTGGCTGGTTGACTGTTTGTCGTGTTGGAATCTACCAAAGTCCTCCTTCAACATATTTTGCAGATACAGCGTTTTGATTGTTGTTGTTGATTTAACAAAGTGAGTGAGCACATTTTCCCTTGATGTGACAGTATTTATTCAAAGGATTTCCTTTTCTACTTACTTTTGCCATACATCCACAACTCTGACTAGCTGTCTTCTTATATTATATATTTTTTAGCCTGATAAGCAGTATTAAATAAAGTTGTGATGTTAGAAGACACGAGCCATTGTGGAATGTTTGGGTAAGTTCTGTAAATATACGTATCTCTCTGCCAGCAGCAAGTGAAATATAAATGCGTATTATAGATAAAAGGAAAATTGTTTGCATAAACAGATTTTAGTCCATCTATTAGAAAAGAGCTGATCGTTCAACGTTACCGTTTTCAATCCTCTTCTTGTTCAGGGCCAAATGGTGGGATTTCTCCCAGTGGTTTAAAAGGAATTTCAAATATCTTCCAACTTTCTCCATGTATTGTATTTGCGAAAATTTATTTCAATTTTATGATAATTGCACTATACGTAGATATGAAAAGATACAATTTGACTTTACATGACTTTAATTGGCTCTTTGAATTTTGGTTATATAAGCTGTGGAAACCATATTACATACACAGGCATCACAATTTACACAAATAACATTTACGTTCATTGTTACAATGTTCACCTTTTGTTAGTGTTGTAAAGTCTGACAATAATTTGTTCCGCAATTCAATCCACTTTTCAATTGTATTTGAAACGACCGTTTTATCGTACAAACTAAAACCATTAACAAGTAAACACGCACTGGTCTGGAAAAGTTCAACAAAATAGGCAGTTAGAGCCAGAATCAGCGAAGTCCTAGTTTTGATACAGTTACGTAGTGAAAAAGAACCATTATCCATGAAACTATAAATGCAAAAGTAAATATTCCTTGAACTATCTCAAATGACGAAATTTCGAGGCAAGGAAAACAGAACATTACGTGTTTGCTTATATAAGCAACAGCATTAAATGACTGTAAAGTTAAAGCTGAGCATAAATTCAACTCATCTCAAGGTTGTCCGTTTACATTTAAATTTTGTCATCATACAACTCAATTAAAACAGGGTTAAAGGTCTTTCAAGTTATTGCGATAATGTACCCTAAATCTTGATGTTTCCTTCGTTTAATGACAACCACTCGACTTGATAAATTATAAAAGACTATTGAAATTGGTAACATATTGCATCATTATACTGCACAATATAACCAAGCTATCCGTCAAGAAAGCAATTCAGATTCAGTATCAGACAACGCATTACAAAAACTTTATTGGTCCGTATTGGTGCTCACACCAGTAGAAAACTTTTGAAAGTAAAGTCTTTTTTTATATTCCACTGAACCGTACTAATGTTGACGGTGACATGATAAATCCAAAGCAGAGCGTTTTTCTTGGCATAAAGAAAACCAGCAAGTAATATCTTCTCACCTCACCACTACTACCAAATGATAATATAATATTCAATATCAGATTAGAGATACTTTTTCTTCTTCTTGGAAAACGGTAAACTGTGTGCAAACAGAAAACAGAACACACACAAAACTCTCTCTAGAAGACGAGACGACGAACAAGAAAGCAAAATACAATGAAAACTTTTCTCCTTCTTCTGTTTACCTTTCCTATTCATGATACTACGCAATGGATAAAACGAAATGGTGGCGGTGAGAGAGAAGTTGTGAAGACGTGTGATATATGCATGAGTGCGGAAAAGAGAAAAGTTGGTAGGGAGAAGAACCTATGGTACAGTGGTACAAGTGGAAAGATGGATCGAGTGCTACTATTGTTATTATTGCGTGGTAAATAAAAAGGACGAGAACTAAACTCTTCTTCGTCAGCAGCAGTAGCAGGAACCCCAGAAAAAATATTCTAGACGTGGCAATGGCAGTCTAGCTACAAAAACGACGACGAAAAAGAAGAATGATAGCTAATGCACTTTCCCTCTCCCAAAAAACCAATGCCATCACACGGCTGTCCCAACTCCCATGATACTTTTACTCTTCCTGAACAACAACAAAATGTACCTATGGATGTTATATGGAACGTACACACGTACAAAATGAAATGCTGCTTGTGAAAGCGCGGGCGTTTCTCTTTTTTCTTCTCCGTTATATTCTACCTTGTTGTTTACCAAGAAGGATGATGATGGTGACATGTACAGGAATAAGTGGTGCTTTCTCGTTTTCCTCTCTGAAGGACAACAAATATATAAGGGCCACTTTCCCCGATCATTTCTCTCTTTTTTTCTGTACAAACTTTAGCGAAAATGCCATATGCGATATGTGCTTCAATTGATATAGATGAATGAACCAGAGAGAGAGAAAAAAGCATGACTGACTGAGGAAGAATCAGATTGCCCGTTTCTCTTTTTATATCGTCATCAGCCCTGATATAATTCCATTGGATATGAATGAATACAACACAGTGGCTTTTTATATCTTGTATTACTTAGCTTTACGATACGATTACTATTCACAAGAGACTGATTTTATAATGGCGGTTGTAATGTTGCTACCGCTGCTGCTGGTTCCCTTACCTTTTTTTCTCTCGGTGAAAGCAAGTTTTTTGACTGACTGACTGGTGATATGTAATATTACCTTGTGCTTGTACTCTTTCATTTTCCCAGTGCCTGTACTTTTTTAGAATGTTCACATGTGAATTTCGTGTCTGGCCACCTTGTTCAGTTCAGGCTTTGGTTGATGCACTCTCTTCTCTCTGGCTGGTAATAAAAATGTACGATACAATTCCCGTTAACAGTTATGGAGGAGCCGAAGTAAAAAGAGAGAGAGGACGATAGCAGAAAGAAAATTCTTTGAGCAACTACACAGAAGAAATTCCTTTTTGAAGCAGCTTTATTATCACAAAAGGATTATCTACATCAAAGAAATAACTACATATACACAGAGAGAAATTGAGCCTTTATCCATGCAAGCAAAGTCTGTGTACTCATGCCAAAGAATTTACCGTAGTATGAGAAAAGGAAAAGAGTCCACCAAACTCTGTTTGTCCGTCTCTGCCTCTCTTAATAATATGACAGAAGGCTCTCGCTCACAATGAGAATTTTCCTCATCTCCATCTCAATTTCAACTAAAGCCCAATCTCATTTCAGGGAAATGTTGATAATTCCCATGAATATGGGAGCCCATTATAACGCACTTAGCGCATGGATGAATGGAACGTAGACGGAGAATGGCCAACCGAAATGGGATATTTTTTTATTATATTGCAGAAAAGGGACAATGCGAATTTGCGAATTCATATAGTGCGTGTGCTTCACATTGGGAAAGAACGAGCTGGGAAATGTGATGTTGAGCGTGAGTAATTCATATTATTACATGCCATCTGTGACTGCTTTGGTGGTGGTGCTGGTGGCAGTGGTCAAGCAAGATTTTGATCAATCTTCTTTAATGTACAAGTCACTGTGCCATCTAATGATGTCAATTTGACATGAGCATTAAAAAAATCCTTTCAGAATAGGCTAATGATATCCAGATAAATTGCATGACATACATATACAGAGCTTATTTGTATGAAGCCATATCAATTACAGTTAATTTATATAATGTTTAAATACCTAATTTTGTCCAAATGGCCATATGAAGAACGCAAGGCTACTTACAAAAATGTCCTTCTGCTGTCCTGCCTGACTGACCAACGATCTGATCTAGTTCAATGTTCTGTTCATTCACCCACCATACACACTTGACATGCAAATTCTTGTTATTTTTTAATTTGGTGAATGAGTCTGAAACGACTGTATTGAGTATTGGCACTGTTACCATTTTTCCTTATTCGTTTATTTGCTTTGTTCATGATGACGACGGTCGTCGACCAGCACAACTGGTGCACAAATTTGCCTGTCAGTCAGCTATTTGCTGGGTGGTGAATAATTCAAAGTGACAACAGAACTAATGATGTATATGTATGCCCTCTGTCACAGATTCACTTTGACACAATGTCATTACTCCACAAGCGACGACAACTGCCAAGGAACTGTTTAATCATTTATACCATACCGGCTTCAATGCATACATATTATGCATACAGTTTTAGTTTCCCAACACGAAAAACTTTTCATTTTTATCTTTCAATTCAACTTTTACGAACATTATTATGCTTTGTTAACTGTATTGTACGTATATGTGTTTATTCAATTTGCTTAACCCGTTATCGTTCAAATAATCGCAGTAGTAGATCTTTATCTTTCTTGCAGTTATTTTGAACTCTGTTCACCGACACTGACACTGAACATGGAAACGGCACGTTTCACAACAAAACGGCACTCCGTACAAGTTTCTTAATGTTATTATATTACCAGCGTTGCTGTTGCGAGTATTTGACTTGTAGCAGCAGCATAGCACGTTGAAACTTTTTGTGTGTTTTTTTCTCTGGATCCGCTTTTTTCTGTTGTCTGGAAATTCGGAACAAATAAACAGAAAAAATGTATGGTTCTTACAGAAAAAATCTGCCACTGCTAAAAACTTCCTTTCGTTTTTTATTCTTCCTAAATGCAAGTTTAGTGAATGGCTGATGGTGGCTCAACAAGCACACTGATAAAAATGCATAGATATAAAGGAAGCAGGAAAACTTTTTATTAATGAATGTAAAACACAAAAAATTGTACGAATGTATATAAGCGTGTGTTTCGTATGTTTACACATCTGTACTTTTTTTCTGGAAATAAAAAAAATCCTTGTGTATTTGGAGGGAAATGAAGGAAAAAGCGGCTTGTTTATCCGTATGTATTAGAGTCGAAGCAAGGAAAAGATGAAAAGTAGGGAAATGCAACGAGACAGCTCGCTATCCTCCACAAAACTGAACAGAGTTGAGGTTGTGTACCCGGATCCGGGCTTTCTAGCTGCTCTACTACTACCATTATTTCTACTACTACTACTTACTTTACTACATGATTCTGCTATGCTACTACTATGGTGCTCTTTGTATGCTTCTATGCTCGTCTACTGATACTACTGATGTGTTTTTCTCACATCGATCGCATCGCGTCTTTCCCTGGAAAGAACGAACAAAACGAACCCACACACTCACACTTGCTCTCTCTTTCTGCCTTCTCTGCTTTTACACTCTGCCTGTGCCCATGGAAATGGAGAAATTTTCTTGTGCAGGATGCTTTACTCTTTTCTGTTGCTGGCTTGCTTTACGACTCAAGACATGCGCTTACTCATATACCTATACATGCTTCTCTCTTGCTTGCATGATGCATTCATAGGGCAAACAAAGCACAATACTATTTATTTCCTCTTCTGAAGACTGACGAGGTTCAAGATACTTTTATTCTTTACGAGTCTATATTGTACAGAAAGAGAGAGGGGGCCGAATACATTATGTATTGAGCTCAGCTTCAGCAAACTGTTTCGGCCTTGTAGAATAATATGGATTTGAGCTTATTAAACAATATAAAATGTGCGTTCCCATTCTGTCTTTATACAAGCGCATACCACTTTGGGAAAAAATTCAAAAAAGGAGTGAATTTTTTATTAAAGGGGGTAATCATTTAAGCAACCTGTATATTTGTAAGATGCATAATAGATGGGAATTTAATGAGCAAAATGGAAAAGTAGTTCGTTGCTCCCTCCCAGTCAGTTGCCTTGTTGTCTAGCCTTGCGCTTAATCAAAAAGATGGTCTGTCTAATTTAAAGGATTGACCAAGGTCTACACACTGTCTACTCTATACACAAAAAGAGGAAAATAGTGAAAGATGAACAATAATATGCCATTTGACTCTGATGCTTATTGATATTAGCTAATATATTTTCGGTGAAGCTGGTAGTAGATAGGCTGTATAAAGAATTGGTTAACCGTTCATTTCAATTTTGCTGATTTCCAATGATAAATCGCTGTTTTCTCCAAATGAGGAAACGACAAGCAGCAGTCCTACTTTTTCTATTACATATTACCAATCTGATTGAGGTTACCCCCAACCTCCAAACTACCGATATATTATGGTAGTCCAACTCATGAAATTCTAATTTTGGATCTCGTATGATATACCCCCTGTCTGTTTATAATGGAATAATGTGTAGCTGGGCGATGTGGTCGGCCTCTTTTTCGATTTCGCTTAGGTGCCATATTGGTGGTGGGAATAATATACAATGGATTGCCAGTTGCGTAACTCATATAATATATTTTGTTCTGTTCTCTCTCTCTTTCTCTATTCGATAAGAACACACAATAATACATCATGCGATTCGAAAAAGGAAAGAGGGAAAATGACAAGAGAAATAGAAAAGAAGGAAATATGGCCAAGTGCTGAGTGTTGCGATATGCCATTTCATCATAAACGCCACTAACCACTCACCACCATCACTATATACTCGCACTCTACAATAAACCTTCTGGCGCACTGCACTGCTTTCTCTTTTATAATACTTTTCAGTTTTTCTGCGTCCGACCGAATTGAGAATAGAAAGCACTCAACCGTACTACTCAACACAAAGCCAGCAAACCACTACTTGCAAGATAGCTCAACAATATACATTCAGATCAGGAACCCAATCTTGAAAAGTTGCAACTTATTATTTTCAGGACTACTGGCCCGTCCTGCTTATAAGTTCTATTGGTGCGTAGATTGTTGAGACACTGCATTTTATTTGATGGTGGTATAGTTGTTGGTTGTTAAAATGTTAAGAAATCTGTCGAACGATAAAATTTATTGTGTGATTCCATGTGGTATTGTACAATGAACAAATAGAAAAAAATAGTGAAATGTGGTGCTAGATGTTCTCGATTAAATAATAATAATATGAAAAATTTCTGAAGAGCATTGTTGCAGAATGATACCATTATTAGTTGCTTTCTCTTCTGGTAGCTTATTGCTGCTCCATAAGAAAAACAAAATGAGAAGGTATAAAAGATGTCAACTTGAAATATGAAACATGTTTTGCGTCCCAAAAATATTTTTGAAGAAAAGAACAAGGTTGAGTACTACTAGCACTACTCATACAAAACTAACTTTGCAAAACATTTTTCAACATTTTTCCCGTTATAATAATCATCATGAATGTACATAGTAGAGAAGGAGTACTTGTTGGTGGGTGTTGCACAAACCTCGAGCCATTTATCATTGTGGTTTAATTTTGAGCTGGAGAAAATACCCAGCAACAAAAGATGAAAATATGCTCGTCGTCCTCTGTGAAACCCGTGTCACAGCACCAACACCATTCTTTTGTTTTGCACTTTTCGTCGAAGCAACACTATTTTTGGCTCTCATCTCTCTGCTTGATATAAATCTGATGCTCTAAAGTTTTTAGCGGCAGCTGCTTTACAAAAAATGAAAAGAATGGCGTGTGTGTGTTCTCTCATTTTCATTTGTTTTCGTTTTGAAAGCTGTTCAGAATAGAAAACTATTTTTCATTTTATGACTGTAACTTGTACGTGTGTTGTGCAGTAGGTAGTGTACATCTCCGCATTTAAATGGAAATATCGAGTGACCTAGGATTTTTTTGGTCAGTTTGTGATTAGGTGCTTTTGTTATGAAAGGCAGATGAGAAAAAGTAACAAATCTCACTTCATTTCTCTTTGATGTCCCCATTCATATTTTACGCTTGTATGTCTGCATGAAAATGAAAATATTTTTTGTATTCAGAGGATAAAACAGAATAAGATTTTATGATAATATAAAGCTATATACAAATAGAATGAGAATACTTATGTATGTATAGTAATACTGAAAAAAGTATAAATAACTTTGTGACCAAATGATAAACAAATAACCAAACAAACATGTTTGCGCTAACAAATAACCGAAAGAGCACAGCTTACCTATATACCTAATAATAAACATGGTTATAGATGTTTTAGTATACATTCAATCATCCCAGATATGTAGGTATAATACATTGGATTTTTCATCTCCTTGCACAAGTTTTTCTGCCACACATGCTATTTACTGTGTGCAAGGATGAAAGTTATTGTATTATTTGTATACTCGACGGGAAAAGGAAATGAGAAAGTGACCATAGAAGGAGAGAGGAATAAAAAAAGAGAGAAAAAAGATGTGGCCCGTTTGCGCTATGCACTATACTCCTACTCCTCTTGCTTGTTTGCCCCAGAGAAATTGTCTACGAGAGGAAAAGTAAAAGTCCTAGTATTTTTGCTCCAGCAGAAAATTTTCTGTTTACTCAAGCACGAACGGAAGAAGAATAAGAAAAAGGAGAAAATTTGAAATTCAGATGAAGCAGGAAAAGGAAATGGAGAGAGAGAAGAGAAAATATCGAGCTGTTGAGAGAAAAATGTAAGCAAAAAAATTTCACGTTAGGAGATTGAACACAGTGAATTGACCATGTCACGTGAAGCACATAACTTTGAATGAATTTTAATGAGATGGGTATTTGTTTTGTAAATACTGCAGTGTTTTAGGTGATGCACATTTAAAAAGTTAAACACTAAACTAACGAGACTAAAAGTTAGTTAAAAACTCAATGTCAGTAATTTCTGAGAAAAACCGGAGTGGCCCTAGTCACGTCGCAGGATTCGGACAAGTGGATAGACTGTCGTCAAGCATATTATTCCAAGTTTAATCTGCATCTCCACTCATCCATGTAAAGAGCGCATTATACATTGCTTTCAACATTAGAACCCAATTCTGTTTCAATTTCAATCCTCACGCCTGTTTGAACTTTCAACTTGTCTTGTTTTCTACCATCCTGAAAAGATGTTCATTATTTTCAAGCTTCATGAATGCCAACTTGTTTATTGTAAGCACGTGATGATGCTTTTAGTGGGTAGAAATGGAATCTTACAAATATAACATGAATGTATGAAAGTATGAATGCACGTCCAGTTGAAGTCCCTTGTCAAACTTGTAACATGAAAAACATTCCTCATTTCCGTCTTTATCTTTTCCTCATCATTCGCCTCGGTGCTTATTGTTTTGTGGAAAAATTGTGGAAAAGTCTTGCAACATATTGAAAATATTACATTTTATTTCACATTACTACACATTCCTCTCTAGTTAAATTTCTGCTGAAAACAGTATTTTACCCCAAAAATGCGAAATTGTTCACATGCCGAGTAATATCAGCGGTAGAATATGTACGTATTTATGACCATACTTATATAAAACATGTATGGGTCTGTACACATCGGATTGGATTTGGCATGGCTTTTGCACATTTTTATGGGAAGCTGAAGATAAGTCAATTTTGGAAAAAAGGCTTTGACGAGGGAGTCGAAGAGGAAATATCCCCTCATCATTCTCTTCCATTCTTTCGTTTCGTTAGTTTGACTTACACTCTGATGGCATTGCTGTTTCTCTCTACTTATATGGCCTTCCCTTATTCCGCCAGTTTACTCAATCAGCCAAACCGAGAAAACGAGCTTCACTACTGAGAATTCCCTTTTTACTTGACTTGAGGGGATAACATCATCCTCTCCCGCACAGAAACTCACTTGACTACAGTCGCTTTTTTTCTTCTGTGTGTACGCTTACTTGTATTGTGGGTGATTGCAACAACAGCGTTCACACATGATTTCTATTCTTCTTTTTCTAAAAAATATTTCTTCATATTTTCTGATATTTCTCAGAGTGCTTATTTCGGTATTTATTTTAGATATTCCAATTTCCTTGTTCAATATACTATCAAAAATGGATGGGAAAAAAGTTTTCAAGAAAAAAAGAGAATGTTGAAAACGTTGCCATTTGTTTTGTTGCGGAGAGATGATTGCATTGAATCCGCCGGGGTGGCAGTGGCTGGTAAAGTGAAAATTGGGAAGAAAATGTAAGGTAAGTGGGAGGGAGACGAAAAGGGAGACAAAAAATTGAGAGGAGACAATAATGATTACTGTTCTTTTCCCCCTGCTCATTTCTCTCTTCTATGCCCTGGAATTGTTCACGTTTTCTTAAATCCCCCAAAGTAAACCTTAAATTGGACGTAAGCCGATGGCAGTAGAAAAAAGGACTGACTGAACAATACTGCAGGAGAAATGCACGGTCCATCGAAACTGGACAGTGTCCTGTGAGACATACCTATCTTGTTTATCATCGTTATTATCACCATTTTCTGCTGTGCTGGAGAAAATGCACACCCATAAGAAAAGCCTATATAAAACGAGTGCATGGATTTCTATATACAAAACGTGCTTCTCAGATGAAAGGGGACACAATTCGATTTGGAGATTTTATCATCAGACATTCGAGCACCTTCACTTTTCCACTACTCATATTATTACTTACTTTACACTGGTATTTACTTCCAAGCCATTCGTTAGTTAGGAAATAACACGAAAATTTCGATATTCCTACTTTCTGGCACGGTTTACATTACATTGGTACTGAACCGAAAACCGTTGCGCTTTTAGCCTGGATTTTGTTTGGATACTTGCTCATTTTCTCATTAGCTTATCTTTGCAAAACCGTAATTTGGATGGGATGTCAGATACTTTGCACACACTTCCTTCCTAATGAACACACACGGCATGGGGAGTAACTTGAAACCCAGCAGTGTGTCTTCCTTATTTACTAAAATAGCCGGCTATATGCAACCAACCAAAACATTTTTTCTGTTGATAATGCCGGGGTGTGGCAACTTGGAACATTTCAACCTGAACAATGCATACATATTTTCTGTTCCGTGTCCATTTTCATACTGTTGTTTTCTCTGCTTGCGAAAAAACACATATCAACAACTTTTCAACGCAAAGCATCAGACAAGCTTCCCACTGATGAAAATTCCCTTAACCCACAAACTCGTTTACTAAAATTTACCTAGCAAATTGTCTGACCCAAATTTCGTGTAAAACAGGAAACATTTAGAGAGAGAAAGTGCAAAACTACCTAAATTTGCTTTCTCCGCAAATATGTCTCTCTAGAAAACCACATCATTCCTTAAATCAAGCTTGATGATCCCAGCAATTTTCTTCGTTTATATACTCACATTTATGTAGTTGTTCATATATGCGACCTCACACGCTTTATTACAAGCATTCTCTCTGGTTACATTAGTTCAACTCTCTTTGTGTGAAATACGACTAGCACGTATTCACATTCCAGTACTCATTTTTCGCGCGTTAAGAGCTTAAAGCTGTTTTCTTGACGGATGATAAATGCAAGCTTGACTTTTGTGGCAGTGGTAGAAGCACTCCATTTTGTGTCTAGTGGAATACTATGTAGATAAAATGGTGGCACGTAAGACGCATTTTTTCATTATCATAAAACAGCAAATTTCTACTGACTGAACTAGTTTTGCATATTTTTTACTGAAAGAAACCTAAAAGAAAATAAAAGCAGCTTAAAAAGTATATGTACATTATGTAAGCTTATGTTGGTATATGTATGTAAACGATTTGTGAACGGCAAGAAATTCTCCAATCAAGTGCTAAGAGATAGCACGTAACCATTTTATTTAAATATAATAGTACATTATGCTTATACAGACTGTGTAGAGTGCTAATCTGACTGTGAATTATTCAAATCACGGTCACGGTTATTGTGAGCTGCAGGCTCTAAAAATAGCTCTGCATTCCTTTTTCGCAGGATTCCATACAAATAGCAGTTTACACTCAGAAAAGGTAGCAAATAGCAAAGTACACCTTCGTTTTTATAGCACTTTCGCGATTCATGGAGTGCGGAAGTGGCACGCACTGAATTAAATGGGAAAGTCAAGAGGATAGAGAGAGACAGTGAGAGAAGAATAAAAAAATCGAATGTACAGAGCAGTGTACACAGATACATGAGTACAATAAAGGGAGACCATTCCAATGCAGTGCATCTGCTGAATATCTACGCATATCTGCAGTGCGTCCTAACATCATCAACACGCGTGTATAGCCAATACTCTGTCTCGTTCTCTCTATTATTCCGGATATTATTGCGTGTGGTAAAAAAATAAAAACGAGGCTGCAGTTGTGTGAGTGAAAGCAAGAGCATAGTTTGTTATGGATGCGTATGTGAATATATAGTACCAAGGCAAAATAACCCGAGGCTCATTTTCAGCTTTTCCATGAAAATCATTCAAGGATATAGACTCCTTTTATTGAGCATTTTCGTTAGTGGCGAGTTTGAATATTGCAGCTAAAGCTAATAGTGAAAAGGCGCGTAATAAAAATCTGTACCGATGACTGTGTGTATAGCTGACTAAAGGCTAACGAACCGATTTTCCAGAAAAATGAAAAGGATTGTCAATGATAATGATCGGGGATTCCGTAAATGACAGTAATTAATGGTACATAGACCTGAGACACTTATAACTATCAATTCTACATACATAATATCATCACGTAAGGGTGAAGGCAAGCCACTTCCGGCAGTATCTAGACAGGTGGATAGGTAATAATAATACTATGGTATTCAGAACCACGACCACTTCAGGATTACATAGAAAATCCTTAAGTTCGTTTCCTGCTTCTTCTCTAGTGAATTGGAATCAATGCTGGCCTATGTGCCTTTTGCCCAAAACGGAAATTGAGAAATAATAGCCTGTTTTATGGATAAATTGGCACCATCACCAATTTTCTACCACCATCTTCCTTCATCTTGATGATGATGGTGGAATGACGCAAAGAAATTTTGATGGGAACAGAGTGCTCACTTTACTTTCTGAGCAGAATGATTTAATTGGGCAATTTAACAGGCTGCCTGTTCCATGTAGATTCATCCTCACTGATGTACGTATTGCTTTCTTATTCTTTTCTAGTTAGCTGAGCAGTTGTAGTCTCCTTCAATAAATTGCTGACTTTCGATCTTACAACCTCTATTCATACAGCAACCACTATAGGCCGGCACCACCGCGTCATCATCATCAGCAAAGTTAACCGGATGTAGCTGCTAGCAAGTGAAAGTAGCAAATATCAGCTAGCATCCGCGTAGTCAATTCAGATTTTCATTCTTGTCAAGCAGGCACCATCCTGTCATTCTAAGAAATTGCGTGGAACATGATGCGAAAGGAGAAGAAGAGCTCTTTTTCCCCGTTTCAAATACATATTCAACCAGAAGGGATATAATGCAGAAAGAATGGTACATACATAAACATGGTATCATGTTAGAAATTTCATGAAAAACAAGCATTTTGCCTCTTAAATTACACGCTCCATATATCCATCCATGAGTTTCCATTTTTTGGTCCCGCGACACGGATATGGGATAATGACTTGACTTTTTCATTCTTGTGGTTGATGGTGTATGATGGCTGTCAGTAAGGACCTGAGGGACCTGAAGAACAGCTTAGAATTTATATGCCTCCGTCTTTCTGACATGGAGTATTACCCTTTTTGTTACTTTGTTTGGTGGAAAGTTAGGAGAATAAATTGAGTATCTACAGGAGGCATTGTTCGTAAGTAAAATATCTAAATGTGGATTTTTCTGCTATTTCAACTTTTTACGGCATAACATATGAATACTGTAGTAAAGTGACTAGCTAGATAACTAACGACGGTATATTACAAACTATAATAATAATAGTGAAACGAGATATTTACATAATTTCAAATTAAGGGTTTTGTACCTGATTGTGAATAGTTGTTATCCAGAAATGTCTCTGTTTTCATCCTCATGATTCGTCATGTTCAAATTCCACCTAGAAAGAAGAATAGATTAAAGCTGGTTATTACATGATTCGAGCTTAGAAATGGGATCAGGAGATATTCAAACTAAAGTTGATTGTGTTCTATCTGCATCTTCTCTTAAGTGAGCGGTGGAAGGTGAAAGGAAAAGCGTCTTGGTTTTCATGCTACTACTACAAAAGATTTGGAATGTGTGTAAGAATAGAAGCGTGCGCATGCATGAATTGTCTGAAAATTCCATTGAAAACAATATTATGTAATTGGAATAAAACGAGTGGGGTTCGTGCTGTGGGTTGGTTTTATGTGGTCAAAGGTGTCGAGTGGTCAGATGATTGATGGGCTTTGCTGATGGGATTGCCAGTTATAAAGAAAGAACCTTACACACGCAGCCTGGCTACATTATATACGAGATCATTTTGGTCGATGAAAAATGCTCCGAGAGCAATGAAACGAATGAGCTTACTCACACAGAAACAGGGATTCTTCAAATGCCTCCACATTTCTTTCGCCTTTGATTACTACAAGGGAAAAACATTTAAGTACGCGTTTGTGTGTCTACATTTTAGCAGCCGGGATATTATGATGATAGAACGAAAGATGCAATCCGAATGCAGTGCTCACAGGATTTTCTCTTTGTGACAATGAATCTCCTTCTTTGACTGTTGGATATTGGAAGCGGGACAAAAATGATGATGATGACTACAGAGATTATAATGGAAGAAGGATGAAGTGAGTTTGTGTGTAAGTCGGTGGTGGCACCATCCCACCACCTCCAACACTTTTGTAAACTCCTCTACTTCGTCTTCTGTCATCATCACTATTCCTCTTCTTCCCTGCTCACTTGCGTTATTTCACTGTCTCTCTCTCTCCCGATCTCTTCTTACTCATTTCGTAATTAATGTCAGGGAACAGCCAAAGCTACAAAAAGGTTCACCTCACTCGCGCATTAACTTAGACGCAACACACTTCTTCTCTAGTTCGGTCGTACACAAGCCACGCTAGACTACCTACGAGGAATGTGTAATTTCAACATGACAAAAGAACGACAAGAGATTTTATTTATTGTTCGAACAAAGTGAGACGTGTGTACGTGGAGGAAGGGATAACGTCTTCAGGGAACTAACTAATACTACACAGCTCTCAATTCATCTGTATCGTTTCGCATGCCTTTGAATTATAATTGCACGCGACACCTACTACAATGAGGAAAAAGGAAAAGTACGCATTCATTTACGTCAAATTCCCTTCTTCATTTACTCTGATCTCCATTCTTGTCGTATACCTACCTACATATAAAACTAGAGATTTGCATTACGCAGTTACCTAAGCTGTTTTTCTACGGCTTTGTGTGACGTTAATTTGCGGAAAATTGAATACGGAAATAACCTCCAGCTTTCTATTTCCCTACTAGCTTAAGCACATAAAAAGTTTTTTGCTAAAATTACTCAGTGAGTTTAATTGCCAAACTGCTTCCGCTTTAGCGAAAGCATACAGAGCAATTAATCATCGCAAGGGATCATACTAGTCGATACGTAATTCCGCCTATTTTAGATGACAAATTGCGAATAGCAGCATTAGACCAAAAATATTTCATCGACGAGTTGGTTGGTGGAGGGAGAGGTCATTAAATTGGATTTATCGCTTTACATACATATATGCACGTACAACTACCAAGTATCAAATGTTATTCTCACGTGGGACAATCCATTAAATTAAAGAGACACAAAATGAAAAATATAACGTATGCTCAGCAAAGTGTCAAACACGATGAACAATTTTTATCATATTTTTCTAAATCTACCGGTATTTAGTTTATTTATGTTGCAAAATCTCATTAAAACAACAACACTTTCCCATTTCTCAAATCAGTGTTGGGCGGACTTGTACACGAAGAGTCCAGGTCATCATGAGCTTTGTGTTTATATTTTCTTCTCGTTTTGTAAATTAAAAAATAACTTTCCAAACTAGCATTTTAATGTGCTTTTCCATTGTACATAAACCTCTCAATTTAGAATAGTTGTGTTTTCTGAGTAAATGAATTGGTTTTAATGTATGCATGCATGTCTTTTCCCCGGTTGCGTGTGTGATTTAGTTTTGAATGCATGCATGTTCGGAACAGACATGTCATGTAAAAACATGGTAAAACTTTTAGCTACCGAAATGTATGTATAATTACTAGCACAGCCACACTCCTCTTACGTAACAGACAACAACAACGAGCAATCAAACCTAAATGCAGTCCTAAACTCATGTGCACCTCCTTTCACTTGAAATGATATATAGGTATACGTTCATCCGTGAAACACACATTTCTACTCAACAGAAAACAAGGAACGCTAGTTTCTAGAAAGCTGATTAAAATAATGAAAAAGTGAAATGGCATCTCTCTGATATGAGCAAGTGGTAATGAATGAAACGCACACACAAAAGTTTCTTTTATACTGCTTGCCATGCTTTTTGAAGTGATTGCATCCCCAGAGACATCTTTTTGTTTAAGGCAAGTTAGCACACAGTCATTCTGATATGAAAATGGTGTGAGTGTATGTGGTGTGCATCACTTGAAAAGATAATGGCACATATCCTAGCCTTTTGGATTCTATGTACCTATAATTGTCGTTTTACAGATCATCGTCATTTATAGCCATTCTTCAGAACTACATATTTCTCTGAATGAAAAAGAGCAGTAGAGTTAGATTGGTATTGGGGGATTATTATAGCAGAGAGCAATATGACAATAAAATGTTGTATCCCTCAAGAGCATTAAATATTTTCTATGAAAGCGTTAAACACAACGCAGACATGTTCATGCTCATCCCTATTTTCTCTGGTAACGTTTACATAACTGCACACACGTATCCACAAGCTGTGTTACGTCATAAGGGCAATAACCGAATTTGTAATTTGTATAGAGGAATTTTTCATATTAGATATTTGTTACTGCGCTCATTATAATAATTAGGGGAAATGGCCTAGCTTAAAGCGGGTAATGTTTGACATGACGTGTCTCTCAAAATCAAAAAAGTTTTGAATTTTTTTCTAAAAATTGTTCCAACTTTCCAACTTATTGTTGGTAATGCTAGCTATGCTTACAAAATACTTTCGGTACGTTACTCATATAAAAAAAGCTGTGTTGTGTTATGCCTGTTGGCTTATTGGTGGTACAAGTGGATTCACTCGAATGAGTACACCATGCCATGAAGATGATGTTCCCCTTCAAGCAGCAAGCACATCTCATGAACACATGTCTCATTGCATATTCATTTTTCTCGGTGAATCTGCTACACCCACAACCCCTTTTTCCGTCCACCACACTCTTATATACTGCCACCACCAAACTTGGTTTTCTAAAAAGTTATACTTCCACCGAACCGAAAAATGTCTTGTGGAATGAGTGAAACTGACATCCCTTCTTTTTGGCATTCTGGCTGGTATGCCTTCCTTCCTGGTAGTTTTAGGAGTCTCTGTTTTTCTCGACATGGATAGCTATCTCATTCCCATTCCTTCAGGAAATTCAAAATAAATATGTGCCTTTCATTTTTTGTCTTTTTGTGCATTACTTAATATTCAAATTCCAGGAAACATGCAATATGCTTTGCGATGAGTATTTTCTCTCCCCTTGTTTCTCTCTCTCTCTCGCTTTCGTTCATTAAGTTGCGTCATCAATGTAATCCCTCCGTGTAATATTCTTGCAAATATAAATGCTTAATGGGATGGAATGGAATTTGTTCGTAATTTTTTTAATGACTTGTATGAACATCAAGTTTCATTTTCTTCCACTTCTCTCCTCTACAAAAAACCTCTACCTTTTACTACGCAAGAATGATAATGTGCTCATAACTACACCCGAGCACACAGCTTCTACATATCCAGGAAGGAAACAAAGTAGGTAGGTAGTTTACCCCAAGAATTCTCTCGCTATATTACTTGATGTCATTTTGACACGGTAATTCTTGGAAGTAAGATTTTTACTATTACATTGTGAATACCGTGATATGCCTCAATTTGACACAGTGTGTGCAGGCATGCATGCGTGACTTGCATTTTCCTGTGAATATTTATTTGGCTAATAAAATGAAGTGCGTGCATAACACAAAATAAATTGCCTCACACAGCATCATCTAAAAAAATATGTGCATGGTGCATATACAGAGGGTCAGGCTCGATATTAAAACCGTTTTTGATTGCCTGTGGAATTTTTGGGACTAATTATTATCTCACAAAACTTTCAGAATTTCTTTATTGAACATTTGTCTTTAGTTGTGCGAAATATTGGTCATCACACTGTAGATGTGTCTACTAAATTAACGCTGGAACTTGAGTCACCGAAAAAATTGTTTCCAAACAGGGTAATGTGAGAAATGGTTTTTTGAAAATAAAAAAAAGACCGAAGAATATTAACTATCAAACTCGGCACCACTGGAGCGCCAACTAGTTCTTCACAATCTGACGTATACCGTGACTTTCTAACACACATTGTCTTCTAGTACCAAATTATTAACTGGAAAAAAGTTTGATAACTCGCTTTTTTGGATTCCCATGCGCAATTGCGTTATTTCATTACCCAAGATTCAACTGGGAACGCTAAGTTGGATTGTCATGACTAGGGGAGAAGTTGGACTATCGATTGGTGAAGATTTGAGCGCAAAAACCCAACTTGCAAGAAAAATATGGAGGTTTAAAAAACAGGCGGTTTTAATATCGCGCCTGACCCTTAGTATCCCCTCACCAGTGCAGTGATCGTGCGAAATTTGACGGTCACGCCCTTCCTGTTCCTGTACATTGATAACACGTACGCATTTAC
>JAHZMV010001214.1:0-11170 GCA_027743765.1 Coecobrya sp. COE2 | reverse complement strand
AAAGTGTGGACTAATTGAATTGGTGGATTCTTTCGCATTCACTATCGACACTTTAAGGTTTGCAGCTGCTGAGCAGAGATACCGTGAATTTCTGAGTAAGTTTTTTAAATGTTTTTAAAAGTAGTTAACTTTTAACATTTGAATTTGATTTTTAATGACGAAAGTACGACTACTAAATTTTTGCTACTGATGATGATATAACTTGTACGTTTTTATATAATGCTTTAAATGTTGGGTTATTTTATATTAACTGTCTTGAAAAAAAATTAATTTTAAGCCGGTGGCTTTTTAACAGTTTTGAGGGAAATGCACATTAGTATGTTTATACGTTTAATAAGGGGCACAATTTTATGTGGCTTGAGGAAGAGAGGATGACAGATTGCAGGGTAATCAATTTTAACTGTTCATGTCCATTTAGTTGAAATTCGGGTACTGAATGTTAGGAGCAAGGGCACGAAATGTTCTGAACTGAAGGGCTTGGGTTAAGGGGGTGCGTGGGAGGGAGTTTAGTTTTAATATGTCTATTATTTAAGATTTTATCATCAAGGTCATTGGGCTTAATTGGGACATGTTCTGTTTAACAAAACCTGTTAATTGTTTTCGTCCGCTAACTCTTTACATTGGGGTTTTTTGTTGTGTAACGTCAACGTGTGACCTGAAATGTCGGTCTAACAATGATGATATCATAGGTCACACGGTCACAGGATTTAAAAGATTGACATTCCAAGATGAACAAGTGAATGCAAAACAATAAACTCACCGCCATGCTATTAATTATTATGAGGAATTAGGGAGCTAGACAAAAAGAAACATTTAATACATAGGCCAGACCATTCTGGTGCATAATTAAATAGTGGAGAGGTCAGTAATTGCCTTCTGACCTTGTTAGTTAAATAAAATTGCGTAACTTTTCCGTACAGCGCAAACTGTCCTGTTTGTTTTCTCTTTTTGTCTTTAACAAAAAAAGTTGAAGCATTTGATTTGATACATTTGGTAGTATATTTTATTTCGTAAAACATTAAAATCAAAAGCATGTTTAATAGTTTTCCGTACTATAACGCTCCTTTAACCGAAGAGCCGGGCTCTTCATCATAATTATTGAAAGAAGGTCTTTTTATGTATGACCTTGAATAAAATGAGTTGTAGTTAGAATGAAGATATAATGTTGACATGTGTACTTTTCTGCAATGTTTCTGTTGACTTTTTTTCAAATGTTCCATTTCATTTGCAAGAATGAATGGATGGTAACTTTCATACGTACTCCTTTCTCTCTTGCTTTCCGGTGGTATGCAGGCAGTGGGGGTGGTGCACGGTTACAGTCATGTCAAGCTAAGTGTCAGGGGTCGGAAAGAGCCGGCCCTGACATTAAAAAAGTCGCTTCTTCCGACACTACTGCTGCTACTGAGACTGCTTCTTCTCCCGCTAGTGGACTCAAAGCTTTGTCACAACAAATAGAGCAAGCTCGACTTCAAATCCAGACCAGTTTAAAGAATGCTCCTACGTCAATAATCTCAGGTGGAGTAGCCCCTTCTGACGACGCTGAAATGAGGGAAGAAAATCTTCGTCTTAAGAAGCAATTGGAGGATCTCCAAAACCAAGTGAGACAGCTCACGGATCGCGTTACTCGACTTGAGACTACCGTCAAGGTCACTTGTGCCCCAGCCCCTGCCCAGAAGGCGAATAATGCTAGTTTTTAAACTTATTTAAAAAAAATAATGTACAATTAATGTTATTCTATGGAAAATGCAGGTAATCGTGATGCGTAAACATTAATGACAATATTTTTTTAAATTCAGATGAAACCGACATGAAGGAGTTGGAGCAAGGAGTCCGCGCTATTGAAATGGACGGGCTTCTCTGGGGAGCTAGTAAGTTGGTGCCTTTGGCTTATGGCATCAAGAAGTTGCAAATTTCATGCGTTGTGGAAGATGATAAGGTAAATGAAGCACACTTCACGATGATCTTGTATATTATTTTATTTGTACACATTTACATAGACTTGTTCAAGTTCAGCGTGAAATAGTTAAACAAAAAATAATGCTTTGATTTATAGGTTTCGATTGATGAGCTCACTGAGAAGATCCAAGAAAATGAGGATTACGTCCAAAGCGTTGATATTGCTGCCTTTAACAAAGTTTAAGCGGGCAATGTTTGGGAAACCTAATTTTTCCATCGACTTCCATTGTTTATTTTTTCAAAAATATGTGCTGGCTCTTTCCGTACTGTTTCGTTTATTCCAAGAGTATTTAAATTTTGAGACATCAGTTTGTATTTTGGATTTGAAAAGAAATAAAATTGTACCATTGGGGTTTGTGATTCGAATTAATGCGTCCGGCGAGCGAACATTTTAATTTTTTGGTAAAGAGCAGATTGGTTTAAAAACTGAGTAGGTCGATGGTGGATCATTTTCCGTAGCCTTTTATAATTGCCGTAAGTTAAAATATTGCCAATTAAGATTCAAAAAAGTATTTTGGAAAAGGGGTATGTTACATTCATGTATAGCTAGCTTGCCAAGTCGATGTCCACAAATTTTTTAATTATATGAGATTCATACCTACGTACATTTCCCCTCATGTTTATTGTATCAAAGTTCCAATTCAATACACATATTGAATTTATATTCATGTATGCACCCAACCCAACTCATATATGTATGCAATTCCATTTTATGTAAATCGTGATTCTTGAAGCTACATATAATAATTTTCGTCACAACCCAATTTCACTTACCTTTGATACCCGTGCTTTTCTGCCGTGGTCTTCTCCGCCATCACTTTTCGTTCATTCATTGATATACAAGTTATTTGGATGCCATGCGACGAACATTTCCGAAATAATAGCCATCAGAATTATGATGGGTGTTATCATCATCGAGGGCACAACCTCTAAGAAATTCCACCCCAGAGCAACAAAGTCTAACTGACCAATGAAGCCATGGAAGCATGCCAATTTAAATTGTGAGGGATAAAATCTAACTGAATAATGCTTTTCTCCAAACCTAGGTAAAAGAATGTCAACAGAGCACTTGGCCAACAAACACACAATAAAGTATTTTCGAAAACCACCGTCCTTCAAATAAATCGAAATTTGAACTCCATTCAGTTGCGCATCCAACCATTTTGATCCTACCCGTTCCTGACATTTAATTACGTTCACTTTGGAAAGATGAATCCCCAGTGCGGCTATTATCAAAACAACCAGAGACTACAAAATGGAGGACCTACATGCAGGCCAGCAGGGATCCGTACGAACGCTTCCACCACGAGAAATCAGCAAACTCCAACAAGGTCCACATATGGCTACTGTAGTGGACAAGCTTCAACTAACCGAGCTCCTGCAGTTTTCCCGTCGTCGGTAATTACATTACTTTTTTCATATTTATTCCTTTGTTACCACTAACCAGAATCATTGCATGCAAATCTTCATTGGATGCTCTTAAATCTTTTACAGTCGCAATCACCATCTGCTGGAAACTACGGATCATACTCACCGGGGTACCCTGCACAGTCTTGGAATAGAAACGGAACTAACGGAAGTGGCTATCGTCAGCAACAACAAACGGGAAGAGCTATTCCAATGATGCAAAATAACTACAAAATGGCATATCAGCAACCTCAACAATGTTCCAATCAACATCCACTTGCTCCAGCACCATTTTGTACACCTCAGGCAATTAAAATCAATGTGACTGCCGACCAGTTGGAAAACGCCAAGAACACCCCATATCAAGATAGGGGTGAGCCGAGTGTGGAGGAAAACCCGGGAGCTAAATACATTCAACTAAATTGGGCAGACTTGCTGGGTGGAATGGACAATCTTAGAGTGACTATGGCACCTTCGCAGGATCCATGCAACCAGAACCAACAGTTAAGAGTCTCGTTTGGAGGGCAAAAGACGGATCCTCCACAAGCTGGCGAAACATGTCTGAAGGTTCTTTCAATTGAGCCAGCAAATTCTGGTCGGATGGACATCCAAAAAGGAAACGCACTTGCAGGATCAATGAAAGTTTGTAATTCACCAGTAACCAATATTTCACCAACGCCAACCAATTGCCCTCCGCGTTCCAAGCCTTACGCTGCTGGAAATTATTCTCAGTATGGATATAACAACCGAGGATCAGGCCGACAATAACCGCTTTTTATGCATACACGTATTCAGCTTAAGATAGCGCAAGTAAAATTGACAAGTAAATGTTAATATGTATTTGGATTGGATGCAAACAGATATTGTAAAACTTGACAATTCATCTCATTAAAGCCAATATTAACTCGATACTCCTGACAAAGTCCGTTCTACTAATGAAGTTCATTTAACTTTTCATAAAGCATCACTGGCTTTGCTTTATTTTAATGAATAACCACTAAAGTCCATAACTTCCGCTTCCTGGAGTTTTTCTCTCTAAAAGACATTGAATTAAATAATATATTCAGTTCTGAGAAAACGCATGCTGTGCTATTTTTATCCCTATACCATTATCATTTACCTTGTGAATATGTTAAGACCAGTACAAACAGCATTTAAATTCGGAATTATGATGCAATCCATTTTGTTTTTTAAGACTGGTCTGCTTTAGTATAATATGGAACGCAACGGTGAGTAGAAAAATGAGCTATAATATTAGCTACGAAAGTTTAATAGACGATCACCATGAGTTTGTTAAAACCTCGCCATGAATATGCTTTGCCTTCGTTATTGCACTCGCCAAGTCATCAACTAAATAGAGCCACAAACTATTATTGTATGTACTAGAATTAGAATACTATGATTTGTAGTTAGAAAGACAGTCGCCTGCGCCTTATCATATCATCTGAATAAAATATAGTGTTAATGCAGCGTTGCCTTTAAACAAATTATATACGCTATAATATCATGGTGCAATAATGGGACAAGGTACAAAAAAGATCCCACCCAATCACCCAACTACCATTCAATACTGCTTACTGGTGGTGATGAGTTAGTTAAATGCAGAAAAATCTGCTTGAGGCGGAACTAGGTCAATACAAAAAAGTGAAAGATTGGTCAGTTCAACATTTGGGCCCTTCTCCCTTCTTGATATAATATTTAGCGTTTTCATTTTTATTTCACCGAAGTAACACTTTATTATATTTTCAAACTTAATGGATAATTGTGTGATGATTTAAATACACTTCACTGTAGAATGGATATCCAAAAAATGTTCGTTTCAGTTAGTATTGATTGAAGATTTTGGCAAAGACATGCATTTCTTTGCAATGTACTTGGTTGGTTGGTTGGTAAAGGCACTTGTGTATGGGGCAATAAGAAACAATCCAAATTCCACCCCACACAATTCCGTTCGCATTAGAAATTATGAAAATTCATCTTTATGTCAACACATTTACAGTCCATGCAACAAAAACTGTCCAAAGTTCATGAAAATTGATTTTCCATTCAATCGCTTTAAAAACAAAGACATCTAAGAAAAGCTTTGTACCTATTTTTTCACCGAGTTTGGATTTTCCATTTTGATATATTAGCATCAAATGAAGATTTAAAATTCCCAAACAATTATAATGATAGCTGTTTTTATTAGATGTAAAATGAATTTGTGTAAAATTATTGGGTAATGAATCACAAAAGCTCAAATGAGTCGCCGCTCACTCACCAACATCATCTATGAAGTCATCAACGGTTTCGCTGTTTAAAAATGATAATTTAATCATGACATCAATAGTTAGGTGTATATTTGAAACTAATGGAATATGCCTGCTTATGTTATGGAATGATACTGGAAGCATGCCTACATGGAAAAGCCGAGGAGTCAAGGATTAATATTTTAACCTCTAAAACATTTCTTATAGCCAAAAGTTAGAGGTATTACGGATGGATAGATTTACGTGAGCGTTGATTACCGGCAACTGATACACATGCAAATAATAATAGCTATATTCGATAAATCATTTGGAATATCCGAGTATACCAGACGTGGAAATGGAAACTGTTGAACTATTATACCACTCGCACTCGGGTACCAAGTTGGTAAGCTTTGTAGAGAAATGCTGTCGATGCATGACGAATTGACAGAAAATCTGGAATTAGATCTAGCACCTTGCTCACTATTTCAACAGCCAAGTCTTTGTGTCAGGGAATGCCAGCCACGTTGGTGGAACTGTATATGTGGGCCGTGGGCCAATCTCACGTAACGAACTACACTGGTACAGTTCATTCAACCAGCCAAGTCTTTGTGTCAGGGAATGCCAGCCACGTTGGTGGAACTGTATATGTGGGCCGTGGGCCAATCTCACGTAACGAACTACACTGGTACAGTTCATGATTCATGAGAAATTTTAACTGTGCAAACCGGCATACTTCTAATTACAACTGAATAATAACTGAATTGAGAAAGATGTGAAAGACAAGAAAAAGACATCATATTGCACAATTTCTATAAAGTATATGAACTTACTGCCTGGAACGGACAAATGCCGGTAGTCAGACACCAATAAACTTTGTGTGAATAAACTGTAAATGTACATGTTGGAAATCGATTTTCTACTGATTATCCTTGAGATAATTAACGCTTATTTGCTATATTTGCATGCGTCAAAGAATGAAACCTCGAGTCATATGAAAAGGTGTATATAAGGTAAGTATTATGGATGGCTGCATGTAACAGTTGGAATTTATGTGTAAATGTGCAATTGTGCTTCGATTAGGAGTTAAGATAATTTATATTGTTAAAAATAAACCCTGTTTAAAAACCACAAACCGATGTATTAAAGTAACATTAAGATCAGCTATTATATATTAGAAAACCATCGGCATCAGAATCACATACCTAATAAAATTTATACTCAATAAGTATGAAAGTTTCCACTGGCCGTGAGAAAAAGGTCAGGAGATTTTTATTTTCGTCTCCATCCTGTTTATTTTTCATTTTGTACTGTTTACATCTTTTTATTTCTAACAATTCGTTAGATAAGATGATACGGATAAGATTTGCAGATTACATCAATCTAACAGTAATAGTCATCATATAAGCAATGTTTAGTGAACCATTTATGGATTATTTAATGCTTATCAAGGAGGCCACGCCAAGCCAAAAGCTTTGTAGATGAAATTGTGATGGAAGAAATTTGATTGGAAATTGGAAATGATCTATAACTTTCCAATAATCACCTGCTATGACAGGTTTGATGATTGCTCAATCTCTCAGTAAAAATCACCTAAAATCTGAGCAGCACAGGTGCGTCAGCTTTATGATTTTTGTATTTGCAAATAAATTCGTTAAAAATCTTGCTGTTTTGGTACAGNAATAATCACCTGCTATGACAGGTTTGATGATTGCTCAATCTCTCAGTAAAAATCACCTACAACCTGAGCAGCACAGGTGCGTCAGCTTTATGATTTTTGTATTTGCAAATAAATTCGTTAAAAGTCTTACTGTTTTGGTACAGGAAAATAAATGAATTTACAGCCTCTTGTACTTTCTTATCTTCATCTGCAAATAACCTAACTATAGCTAATTCATTAGTTTTACGTAGATATTTTCCGTGATTCCCTAGTTCGCCTTATAAGCATAATTATTCCATTAACTATCAACTATTTAACATTATACGACCACTAGAAACCAGTCTTAAGTAATCTTTTTGCTACTGCAAGACTATCTGCGCGCTCTGCAAGGATAAGTCGTGTACGGTTCGTAGACATGTGCGCCATGTATTTTTGCATTTGTTGGAATGAAACTCTTTGTCAGACATGTGCTTTCTGTAACAGGACAGGACATATGAACTAATTCTCCCATGATTCATAGTTTCGTGCTTTATGCACCATAAAGAAATCAAATTATGAAAAGTATATTGGCTTATATATTCGTAACATAACCCATTGTCCTTTAGACACTAACAAAATTGGCATTAAAGTTATGTGTATGATACATATATTATACGAATGAGGGATTGTTCTTTAAGTTTGACCAATGCGAAATTGTGAAAACAAAGATGAAAAAGACGGACAAACAAACCATGCTCATTTCTTCACCATGTTGACTTATTTTTTTGGATAGGATTATCCTATGATTATTATCATAGGATTTTTTTCAGCATCAATTTTACCATTTAAGCAACTGCTGAGAATAGAATCCGGCCAAAATGCCGCTGTGCGCTTCGGGACGAACTAACTCTAATTTTCTTCTGATTAAAAAGCAACTTAAGGAAATTTTTTACAACAAGTCGTAACATAAACTGACTCATAAATAAAAATCAATCACGTTACTCTAGCTTTTTGTATTAAATTTGAAGAAGAAAACAATTTGGTGCACTGACTTGTAAGATCATATACGAAGAGGTGGATGGATTACTTACATACTTTTGATACAGCGTCCGAGCGTCCATTGTGTCAAAAGGGTATAAATTGTGACCGTGCCAGTGTATCGTATAAGCAACTTGACAACAACAATAACCGGTGCGCACCTGTATTGAGGAACTTTTCACATAGCAGTGTACTAAAATCTCAACAAATAAGAGAAAAAAACACATTATTGCATTGTTTACCAGTGGCGATCGTGCATTGCCTAGAAAGGCCAGGAGAAACCGGTTGCATGATTAAAGTGCGTATAGTGCGTATGTCTATATGCATATATCTGACAGTTAAATGTCACATTAAAAAATGCAGTGCTAACGCTGATGCATGCGTATAGCTAGTTTTTTCAAGATTTCACTGGTACATATTTGTCTTCTTTACAAGCCTCCTCAAGTACACAATGCATGCAAGTACCTCATGAAACATGTTCTCCACCATTCTATCTTCTTCTTTAATAATTTTTCTCGTGTACTTTTCCCCAGTGGAGAAGTGTCTTATCAATATCTTCAACAACAACAACTGACGCAATAATAAAAAATGAAATAATAATGAAATGCAATGCAATCCACTGCATCAATTTCCTTTGCAGCTCCACCAAAAGCGTATAAACCTCAAATACGTGGTGACTTAAAAAGTTAACGAAAATATATTGTCATTTTTACTGGGCTGTTTAGTGTTTCGTAAATTTTTTTAACGCGAAGCAATAAAGTCAATTAATTTCATTAAAGTCACGGAAAATTTTAAAATTGAGTAAAAATGGTCCAGGTTAGCGTATCGGCATTGGGGTGTGTGGCGTCTATTATTCTTCTTTTGCAATTGGGTTTGCATACTCAACTGCTACAAAGGAAATCAGGTATGTCCCCGGTCCCCATACAAATCAACGTCGTGTAACAACGATTCATTGTGACAAAGTCGGGACCACGATTTATGTTCAGATAAGTTATTTTGTGCAAAGAGGATAATCGATATCTTCAATTTTTTTAGGTGTATATGAGAGTGGAAATCTTACTGATGACATAACAAATCAATACTCTTCCTCGCAACCATCCCCATCATCATCCAGTAGAATTCTCTCTTCATTAAGCCAAAATTCGCGAAACAAGAGGTTTCTAGAAAATCAACCTTTTGGCAATAGCAATGATGACAAAAGTGTTGGGAGTACTGCAACAAGCGAGGAAGCCAAAAACGACTCGTCTGAAAATGCTTCCCAGCTAGAAAATGCTCATAATTTAGTGGGTGCTGTCGCTAATAGCCCATGGAATGGTGTTTCACCCGACCTGAAAATCAGTAATTTTTACACGGGAGACTACATCTTGTCAAACGCTCAACTATGTAGTAAGAAAGGTGGCAACATAACGTTAGTTGTAATAGTTCCTAGTGCAATATCCAATTTCCAGCAGCGTGACTCTGTGCGCAAAACATGGGGCTCATTTGCATTGAGAAAAGATGTAGCTGTTGGATTCATTGTTGGTAAGCACCTACATTACTAACCTAGAAACTAAAGATATGATCTCTTATATTATGTAAACAAGTGGGTAGATAAAGCCAGTGTGAGCGACTATTATAATAGTACACTATGGCCTGTTGACCGCTAACCATTCAGTTAACGCTAGCTTTACAGGTGGTAGTAAAAAATGAGTAAAAAAATGTTGTTTTGATACAGGTGATCCCAAGCTATCTCAAGCAAATACCACCGTGTTGGATTCGTTCCAGAAGGAGATTGATCTCTTTGGGGATATCATCATCGCAGATATGAAAGATTCTTACAAGAATCTCACTCTCAAAGTATTGTACATGATAGAATGGGCTTCCAGGTATTGTAGCAATGCTCGATTTTTTATGAAGACTGATGATGACGTCTTTCTTAATGTACCTTTGGTTCTGGATTTTATATCTAAAGTTCAGGTAGGCATGCAATTTTACGGCTTTACACAAAGTGTTATAATATGTATCTCTAGCTAACTTGAGATTTTGACTACACTTGTTTTTCTTTGTGGACCCAGGAAAGTGACTCAGAAAAGCCAAAAATTTACGGAAACGTGTTCAGCGGGCATATGCCCCAACGCAATGCAACGCATAAGCATTATGTGAATCACCAAGTTTATCCACATGAAATTAAATATCCAAATTTTACGTCAGGACCTGCATATTTGGTCAGTTCGAAGGTCTTGCGGCCCCTCTTAAAACAAGGTGATTATTTTTTTGTTTTCGTTGGTTTAATCTTCATCTTTGGTCTTGGGCCGCTGAGTGCTTATATAACCAGTCTCAAGGTGCCCCCTGTATTATCAGCGATCGATCATTACGTTTGTTTGTTACATCCTATAATCCTGATCATTTCTGGTTTACATAACACATTCCATTTAGAAGGATTTACAGTTGACAGGAGTAATTGTTACGGTATGAAGCATGACAAGGAATTATATTTTGGTATTTCCAGCTGTCCACCTTCCACTTTTCAATTTGGAGGATGTGTTCCTGACAGGTTTTGTTGCATCCAGCTTAGACATCCCTCGGGTTAACGTGACACAATTTCGCAACGAACTGGAAAATCCATTTGATATGCCAGTATGCAGGGTTGTCAACACCATTGCTGGAATGACTGATGGATCATCACCACAGATTTATTATGTTTGGTATAATTACCTCATGGGTAAAGTGATATGTAAACATCTAACTAAGTATAATAGATAGTAGCTAACCTATATATTGAAATGTTGACCCAATACAAAAGATAATTTTATTTTAGAGCTTTAATTTTTACTTTAATCTCAAAGACGAATTTGACAAAAAAGATGAACAATTGAGTTAACGCATACAATACTGCAGAAAAATGTTAAGAATGATTATTTCT
>JAHZMV010001213.1:0-14695 GCA_027743765.1 Coecobrya sp. COE2 | reverse complement strand
TGCACACAACATAACAAACTTGTTTGTAGAATACCAATAACAAAAAGGTTCAAGAATATGGAGAACCGGTTTTCCTCAAAAAGCCAATAGGATATTCAATAGTATAAAAATACTGCAGCTTTGAAATATTATTTTGGGAAACCCATTATCCAATACACGAGGGAATTACAGTCGTCAAAAATGATGTAAAATGAATATCAAAATTGATGACTGCTCTAAGTTGAAATAATCCAACAATTTAATTCAAATACACACACACCTGATGTCGTTATCATGTGCTGACGATGGTGTGATATGTTAACAAGACTATGGTGAAAAAACAGTGAAAATTGCCACCACACACAAACTTGTTTCTTTTTCTCTGCCTTCTCAAGAATATGTGGCGTTAATGGCTTTACATTGAAAATTCGTAGCACGACCAAAAAGGTATTCTGGCTGGAAGTCTGTTCTTCTCAGCTATTTACTTTCTATCTACTTCTACCCCAACCACATTGAATTACATATCCCTTCTTATAGCTTATAAGAAGCGGAGTCGAGATAACAGGAAATAAAGTGAAGCTATCAAATTGAACTGTATAGTATTCCAATTTCCCACATCCAACCCGAATTTCCGTCATTTTTCCAAAATAAGAGAAACAAGGTCACATAAATAAAGGTGTATGTGTGATGGTGTTATGTGTCGACTTAAATGCATGGAATGCGATACGCTCTAAACTTTATCGTGTGATACTTCAATTTTTGGAGTGCTCAAAACCGACTTACTCCAGAGAACTAGTCCAGAAGAAACCAAAAAAGATGGTAATTTTGAAGATTAGGGAGTTTAGTTCTAGTAACACCTTATTTACGCGGTAAATATGTCTGTGTAGAGATGGGAATGTGAAAAAGATGTTCAGGTTTGAGTTGATAAGAAGATGCATACATGAACAAACGTAAGGAAACATATAAAACAGTAAAACTTTCTTTACTTCTTCTTGTAATGCTGTTAGTTTTTCTTAACTTGTCAAGGGAGGGATGGACGCCAGTTTGTAGTCTGTCAAAACTCTGCGGGGAATAAAATAATCCATCAGTCAGAGTTTCAGTTTGTCTGAATCTCTTCTCCTCTTTCTTCATTTTTTGCTACTTTATTTCGAATTTTACTTTTCCGATTTCCTTCCCCAAGTAGTTTTTCTTCCTGTCATGAGCGAATAATGAAGGGAAAATGGGCAGTAAGGTAGTATAAGGAGAAAGGAGAAGCGTGCCTGGCCTCTGAATGAATTTCTCTGTCAGGGAAAAGAGTTGTGTGCTCTGGATTTTACAACAAGTACGACATTTCCCCTTCTTCCTTCTTCTTACATGTTATTTAGGGGAGACATACAAAAAAAGTATCACTGTGTACAATTTTCTTTACTATTTAACATGTCATATGATAGGTAAAATAGGTAGGTAAACGTATACACACGATATTATATTTAATGATGTTATTGCAAAAGAAATATGATGTAGGCTCCTATAAGGTAAAATATGGATAAACATAAAGTTGCTTTTCTCACAGAGAGAGTAACGTCATGTCTGTCACTCATATACTCCTTATTAGTTAATGCCAAAAACTTTCGCATTCACAAGTTTATTCAGAAGAGAGCAAGTTAGCTGGCATGCTAGGATGGACGAATACAATAAAAATGGGCGTATATTCAAACAAGCATTCATTCATGTGTGTAGCTGAAACAAGTGTATTATAGATTCTTCTCTCTGGCAAGAGAGATCCAGTCCCACTCTCTAGAAAAACTTGTGCAATTACAAGATAGATTGAATTTTCTATGGAACTCTCTCTCGAGCTGTAGTGATGTTTTGTACTTTTGTTTCCGTTTAGGAAAATTAAAGGTATTTCAAGCGGCATACACGCGATAAATCAGAAATATTTATTTTGAAGAGATACGTACAGTGATTTAATGGCAAAACTTGCAAGGGCTTTTGTCAAGGCGTCAATGGATCTTTTGAAATTCATAACAAATGAAATGAATATTAAGCATTGAAGTTTTTCTGTTAAAAATACACGATTGTGTAACAGCGGAGAATGTGAAGTGTTTATTGATAGTAGGTGGAATACAACATAATTGTAAACTATACTCAAATGTGATATGATTGGAAGTTGTAAATATGCGTAATTTCCTCAACTATGTAGTATACACCATCCTATTTGTTTGAATGTATATCACGTTGATTATGTCGTTTCCTACACAAGTTCTACATAAAACTACAAGTTTTAAGTAGTGAAAAGACAAGTTTTCACTCTATCAAATTCTCTCATTTAAATTATGACGATGAAAAGTTTTCAACCACTCCCATCGTTCCTTATACATACTTTCGAAACTTTCACTGCTTTTCTCTCTAATAAAAGATTGCCGTATTACTCTTGTCAACCGCCTGGAAATAAGAACACTTCAGACCAAAACCTAAAGTAATACATATGCAGTGCCTTTATTATACTGTTTTAAGTAATTCTCTAAAAAAATAATTTTCTGGGATTACTTAACCTCAGCTTTAAGAGTGGGTACTTTCACTGTATGATTTTCACCTCTCTCAAAGTATTAATTCAAAATGCAGTGGGCTATGCTGATCAGTAAGCTATGTAGGAGAAATAATCTCTGCAGCTTCACTATACCTTCTAGTATAGTATCACTATTAAATGGTATTCGAGGTAGGCTGAGTCTAAGATGTTTACAAACAAATAACATTGGGTAGGGCAAGGCGTGTGGAAAGACTTGGTATTACTCTAGACACTGCGTGGGATCCCAAGTTTATAAGTTTTTACGAGGCTTATTTCTTTAATTATCAACGTAAAAGGTCAGCCTTATGCGCTTTCTTCACTGGATTGTTCTGCTGATGACTGATTCAAAAATCTAAGACAAAAAATTACGTATAATTTTGCTATATTTGTAAAAATGAAGGAGAATATAATATTTAATTTACTTTCTTTGTCTTGGTACAATGGGGCAAAATGGGATCTCTGGGGATTTATGTATATTATTTTGTCTGACGCAGTGTGCTGGATGATTTAAACAGATATAAAATTTTTTGAGTGTGTATTCAATTCATACTGGTTATTGCGCAGAAAAGGCACTTGTCACAGGCACGTGTGTGTGCCTTTCTTCAGGAAGGTTATTATAGAAAATAAAATTTGCATATTTATTATGTATGTATGTATTTTCAACCTAGAGCATGCTTCTTCAAACAAGTTCACATGAAACGTCATCGTTCGGTCCGCTAGAGCTCAACTCAATTTTCTGAGAATGCCAGTGATAGATTAGAGTAGGATCCTTTATTGTTCCCTCCAGCATATTCTGTCCAGTCCACTGCATATATTATATCTTGTCATGTCACAATATCAAATACAAGACTGCATTACATAGGCTGAGAACAAGAGCATAAATGGAGTGCGTATGTCGTTTTGAAGATGATTAATTACCAGTCACTGGAAAAGGGATGGGATGTGTGATGGGGATAGAAACAATAACTGGCTTTGTGCAATTGTCACAAGTCATGATGAGCAATATATCTCCCATCCCTTTCATTCAACATCAGTCTCGTTTTCCATTCTTCGATCATGTTTAGCTGCTTTGTGTTGTGTATAGTAATTTATGTGGATGCTGTCAAGGTTGCTGTGTGTTGCTGGTGAATTGAAATATTGCTTGACTTTCACTTTCGCACGCAACTAGATTGTAAGCTCCACTTATCATCATTTCATACATTTCTAACGTCTGCTGCTTGGCTGCAACTCATGTGAGGATGCGGATGATGGAATGATATTTCAATTCGCCTGAAATAATTTTAAAGTTATTGGGATAGTTTTGCTACACTAAATTTTAGCATAAAGATGACGGAACTTCCAATCGAAGTGGGTTATAGGTCGTATATTCGTCTCCTGCGTACAAAGTGGGACATCGTCTACCATAGCAAGGATTTGTACTTTTCACACGCTAACAAGATTCTGGAGCCACATTATGACAGAACCACGAAGGAGTTTTATGGGGCGGAAACAAATCCAACAAGATTGGCAATCGTAAAATTTATCGATCATTTTCGGAACGGGCCTGGGATATACGAGCTGGACAATTTCGGGGATAATTTGCAGCACAGCAAAAGTTACGCAAAGAGAACGAAAGCAAGACAACCATATCGGGCGAGTAATCATCAGCAAAGCCATGCCAGTCTCAGTGAAGCCCAAAGAGCAAAGTGGTATCAGTTCCAGGAAATGGAACCCAAGGTCCAGGAATTACCGAGAACTCATTCCCTAAAATACTCACTTTATGTGGAGAGTCATCCATACGAGAAATTGATTGGTAGGACGTGGACACTCATTAAGGATTCAATGCCGGTAGACTATGATGCTTTGGAAGAGTTGAGGCGCACTGGACACAGAGAGCTGCTCATAGAGGCTTGTATGGATTCCCATGATTTGATTGTGGTCGAGCCAATTTGGACGCGCTTCTTTGCGTCAATTTGGATACGAGCTTTTTGGTGGTCCAAGTTGACAGTGAAAGGAATGTACACCTTGTCAATCATGCACTGCTGCCACAATCCTCACAGGTGGGACAGAAATCTGTTCCTTTTTCTTGGAACAGCCATTGTCAATGCTGGACTTATGGTCATGCTGAGAATACATCCGTTGGCAAAGTACAAGCTGCCAGATCGCTGTCACGATACAGAGTCCCTCAACGAATTAAAATATTTTAGGGACTTCTTTCCTGCAATTGTGAACAAGGTGCTTGTGCTCTTTAGGGACGAGGAAATGAAAATTAACGAATCTCTGAGGATCCTGAAAACGCTGACTGTTATCAATTTATTTGTTCTTGGCTACAATCACATGTTTGGCATTCATCATTGGTTCTCATTTTACAAGAGTTAACCTTATTTAATCTTAGCTTTCTATATACATAATACTTGAGTGAAATGTAAATAGGGTGACAAGACAGTAGAGAAAACTACTTTAGGGAGACATAAATGTCAGTGTTGGCTAGCCAGTTATTTATTATTTATTTCCCGTATTCAATAAAGTTACAGTTACAATATGACATTAAAATAAATCGAACATTCAAAATATAGAAAATTGACCAATGCACGATGATATGCAGACAAAAAAATAATATGTAATAGTTTCCGAAAAAGCAGTATTATTAACACTATAAACTGATTTAAGTTTTCAGCACGCTTATAAAAATTAACAATTTGGAAGAATTCACAGTTTGAGATTTGACCCGTACCCAACGGTACTTGGCAAAAAAAGCATGATCAGCTTTGATTTCTCAATTGCATTAGCATCTGTAATTAAATTTTCTTGGCAGTTCTACAGCCAAGGCGCCAATGTATCCAACAGTGAAAATCGAATTTCCAAGTCTTCAAAGAGACATTGTACGGACTGACAGACAGACAGTAGCTTTTGCTAAATTAAGCTCTTGAGCAAACATACGCATAGAAAGCTCTTGTTCTGAATGTCCACGAGCAACTGGAATGTAGTATATGAAATTTAAAAATATTTGTCGTACCTGTCGGTGCGCACAAATAAATACTTTGGTAAACGTAATATGTGCTCTATTTCTCCAGTTGAAAAGTTTCCTCTGTCAAAGATTTTTCAACAAAAAGGAAAAGTATCATGTTTTGACTTGAAACGCTTGGCATTGTGCCCATTCTTATTCTCGCATCATTGAAATGCGAAGATTCCAAAGTGTAGTAGATTCTCTTGTCACAATCAAATATGGAAATTCCATGAATAATACAACGAGTATAAACACTGATGGTACAACAGTTAGAAAACATTTTGGATGCCAATTATCCCAACACTTCTGACTGACTCGCTAGAAGATCCACTAAACTTTCGATTTCCCCAAACTTGCCTTCTATAATCGTCACTGCATGGGGTCACACGAAAGGAAACTGCAGATGATTTTGTTGAGATGAAAATTACTTTTTCAAATTTCCCTTGTTTTTGCGGTAGTGGTATGTATATGTCAGGACCAGGAAAACCTCATTCTATAACCTACCAAAAATACCAAGAAAGGTCCTTTTCCAGCGCGTGATTAAAAGTTCTGCTACTTTGGCAAATCACGTATATATATAATTTTTAAACTGTTTTTGTACGTACATGATTTCCTGGAAGTTGTACAGCTCGGAAAATGTAAACACATCAATCATCCAGTTTTACACAAGAGAGCGCGATAAAAATGTAGAGTAGAATTGGACATCACATCATCGGTAAACTGTAATCGTTTTGCTAACTGAAGTCCCAAGGGATTCTATTCTATTCTCATATTTTTGTGCTAGGCAGTGACACGTTGTGCTTCTGCACTAGAGAACTAGCTCAATGTGCTGCTGTTGTATAACGTATTAGTTTTTTATGATTTCCATTCACATTTTACGTGAAGGATCCAGTAAATAAAACACGTAGACGATGTAGTCTGCTGGAAAACGTGATATTTTCTTGGCTGCAATACTTGTGACCTCCCACATTTTTATTACGAAATTGTAAAGAACGACAAATTCAAAGGGGATTTTCAGCAAGAAGGGTCACTCAGTCCTTTAGCGTAGCTCAAGAAAGAGGCTTTCTGTATCGTACGGCATTATTTTTTATAAAAACAAATTGTGTATCATAACTCCCCAAAATATTAAAACATATAAGAATGACAGGTTCATCGTTATAAAAATATGTCAGGAAAATGTTAAGACAAACAAGATAGTTAATCAGATTAGGAAAACATTGTTTGTTTTCCCTCAAGAAAGCTCATAGCTGCACAAAGTTCTACCTAACTACCGTAAATTCTCTAATTATATTCGGTTACTTGATTTCCCCTCACTACTTGTATCGGATTATTTATCATAAGAATTGTATGGTTGGGCATTAGTATGGGATTATCTGCTTATTTAGATGCATAACCGGGGCTATTATTAGAGATTACCAGGTATTTTCAAGGTTACTTTAGTTAATTGCGATTTTATATTAACCAATACCTCCGTCGTCATCATAGGGTTTCCTTTTTCAACCGCAACTTTATTACCAACCCATGTTTTTCTTTGATTCTTCTGTTTGTACATTTGCTCTGTGATCATAAATTAACCATAAAACTCTGGATATGGTTATAATAACAATGAGTACGTGCTCACTCAAAGCCAAATTCCTTTTATCACCAAAGTCTTTTGTTTTTGAGGTGGAATAGAACAGCAGATGAATTTGGTTTACTGAGAGTCGTCAGTCGTCAGTGGTTCTACGTATTTATTTCTTTTGCCTATTCCAATTCTACTACTTAAGTTTCTCTCTCTGTATCTTGCTGAAATAAAGACTTTATCCTCGTGTACGCTCACGAATGTAAATTGGAATTATAGACAACTGATGTAAAATAATTAGTGGTTAGTAAAAACATCAAAAACTTTCACTGTAGTAGATTCGATTCAGTGCCTCCAGTCAACCACTACCTCTCTGCACCTTAAACCTCAAGTTCGCTTGTAGGTTTGCGTTTCTGCAATAACAGTAGTTGCCATAAACTGACAAGATGGTAATGGCAATCGTCATCATCAGCGAACAGTAAGTAGAATTGCGAGTGAGTCCATGCGTATCTATTACACTCCCAATACAAATTATTTTGAGGAGTAAAATAGCCGACTATGTGGGAACTACTCTACTGCAGAGAGAAATTGCAATAAAATCTGACTACATGGAAATTGTAGGGAATTGGATTTCGACCTTCCATTTTCTTTTCGGTGTAGTGTGTGCTGCGTTTATTATGGCCCGCGTGCTAGTAGACTCCAACTATTTCCAAGTGTAGCAGCAGCAGCAAGCCATAAATTTACAATTACCATCACGCACCACCAGTTTGCATTTGCATCTAAAACAGAGAAAGTCATTCTATTATTCTTCGCATTTGGACCGCCATATTGCAGGTGTGTTCTATTCGATTTGTGGGAGGAATGAAAATGATGTATGCATGTGTGTATATGGCTTTGGCGACACACTCGTAGCAGGGCGGCAGCTGTATATATGAGCTGTATGTGGAAGAATTTTAAAATCGAAGAGTAATTGGAAGAGAACGTGCGTAGCATAACTATTGGAAAGGTAGTAGGAAACAAAACTGGAAATTTTCCATTTCATTTTTGACAACGTCGCACACAACATTTCATAATAATAAGAATTCCTTCTTCCAGTATCTGGAAATCGATCTTGATTTCATTATCGTTACGCAAAGAAAGATCATCTTTCCAACCAACTCCCGGGATGCTTGGCTGGTCGATCAAGTACAGACGAAACTATAATGAAGTTTTCCGCTTGATTGGTTTTAATTTACGTATTATCGGAATCAGTTTACAAAACCGTATATGCTAGTACATACACACACATATATACATACATATTATATGTAATACAAACGTGATATATTATATGGGAGCTTTTAATATACTTATCTCACATAGATTCTCCCATTATGCTTATCTCTACAACGCGATTATTCAACTTTGAGTGTAAAAGGTATTCGCTAGCGAAAACTGCCCCGCAAATGACAACACTGATGACGTACACAACAAAAATAACGGAAACGCTTCCTTTATCCAAGCCGAGCGGTTCCACGGGCAGATCCTCTTTCGCTTCTGTTTTTGACTTGAATCTGTAGAGATCCTGTGCCCGTTGGGTGGCTTGAATCCGGAAAAAGAAATGCATCCAGTAGGGATGTACGCCATTTGCTTCAAGTCGGTGTAGTAAATGTAGCATAACATTCGAAGACATGGACATGCTGCTGGCCAGCAGTAGCCCAGTCCTCCTATCTCTCTTTATGCCATCATCATTTTTATTGTTCATTCTACCATCGTTTCCGCTGTCCTTTCTCTGCTGATAAAGAGGATGAGGATGACGATTATGAGCGTACTTTGTTGGAAAAACAAAAATCCAAGCTTCTGGAATGGAGTACGTTGAGCTGAGCTCTTTTCCCATGTGGCAATAGCGCTTAAACTTACTGTTTTTCGTTTTCCAGTCGTACTGCTGCTCATTCTTCTCGGTGAGCAATTTCCAGTACATCATTATCAGCAGGAAGGGTCCAAACAAGACCGTTTGAGTGTCAAAGGCCAGCGAGTGGATAAGTTGTGGAAGCGTACTTTTCATTTGAATCCCTTGCGTCAGCAGCCGTAAACTGGAATTTGTTGGCGAGCTTTCAGACATGAGTTTTGTCATAAAAACGATATTTTTAAAGTAGCCTGCATTCGTATACACAAACTTGTACTTCTTTCTTGCCACGTCATCCACCGTCCGCATCACGTCCTGAGGAACAGGTGCAATCAGTTTTGAAGTTAAGGCTCCAGAGTACAAATTGTTAAGAATGAAGCAACTGGAAAGCCACAAGAGTAAAATCTTACTTTGGCTATTCACTGTGAATGTGGCAGAGAAAATTGCGGAAATTGTCGTGAATGTGGCGATAACAAGTCCATTATTTTGATGGATGGGTGAACTACCCTTGTTATCCCTGCTGCTCGTTAGCCACAAAGTTAGCGTAATGGCAGTTGCCGCCAAAGCTAGAAATAACCATACGATTATGTCAAAGGGTTGTAGAATCAATTTCAGGTTTATTTGCTGCACATCTCGGTTCACGTCGCAGTAAACAAAATTGAAGTATTGATATACTGCAAGGAAGATGGAAGCTCCCGAACTTTTCAAAGGCTCATAATGAGGGGCAACAAGTTTCGGCACTACAAAAGGGATAATGAGTCCGGAATACTGGCTTTTGTCCACTTTACCTTTTTGGATTTCACTCAGGTCAGCTACGATCGGGGTAAAATTACAAAGATTAGCTAGTTCTGTGACTAGCTTTCCGATCGCCATTAGAGTTTTATTTCTTTCCTGGGTTATTCCAGAAAAACCGTAAATGTCTGCCGTCCTCACGTTCGAAATGGCGTCCAACATGGTTTGTGTTACCAGACCGTGGGTTCCAATGAGGACGGATGTTCCATTTAGATTTGGCGTCGAGTAAATTGACATGTCGAGTACACAACAGACTTGGAGGAGTGGGTACTTGTCACAAAAACGGATTTTGTTTTTTATTCTCTGTAAATGATACTGTCACACTGACAGGAGTAGTAACACGAAGTAAAACACTTTTCTNCTTGTCACAAAAACGGATTTTGTTTTTTATTCTCTGTAAATGATACTGTCACACTGACAGCAGTAGTAACGGGAAGTAAAACACTTTTCTCATGTCGACTTAATTCGGAATTGAACTTTATGTCATTGTACACCAATAGATGCATTTTATGCGATAATATGCGTTTCTGAACAGACTTCACATTATGTGGCTACTTGGCTAGCTGATTGAAAATGGTAATAAATGGAATGGTTGATATGATGTACAATAATTCGTTCAATTAAAAATTACTTATATTAAGCAGCTTAATTTCATAGTTTTGGGCAAGCCATGCAGAAATGTTTTACTGCAGCAAATAGAGAATAGGACGATTGATGCATGGGTGATTTGACTCACTCTCAGCACAAACAAATTTTTATGCCGTTTCTAGCTAAGTGAAAGTACACAATTTATGCTTTATTTCTTTGTACTGATTTGGTACAATAATCACCCATGTCTTTACGCTACTTATGGTACAGTACTTCTTATTACAGCAGTTACTAATTCTTTTGACGATGATGACACAATTAATATGTGATGTGATGTGGCGTGTCAGTTTTTTTCTATCTGTGTACATAATTACCACAGTCTAATGGTATAATTCTTTTGGTAATTCTTGGTAAACATGTCATCTTTAATTTTTCTCCTTTGCTGCTCTGTCGCAAATCGTAAAAGTTTCCACAATTGTGCTGACAATGAGACATATTTCATGCACGATTGTCATGCGTGATAGTTAATGGCAAGTTAATACAAACAAAAGTTGTCGCTGTAATGTCAATTTTACTGATTTTATGAAAAAAGTGTGCGTGTCAATTATTTTACA
Organism: Coecobrya sp. COE2; assembly: GCA_027743765.1. NCBI lineage: Eukaryota > Metazoa > Arthropoda > Collembola > Entomobryomorpha > Entomobryidae > Coecobrya > Coecobrya sp. COE2. The sequence goes on along the minus strand of JAHZMV010001213.1, from coordinate 3,742 downwards.
ATATAAAATACAAGTGAATGTATTATCATTAAAAATTCCACAAGTTTATTAGTTTATTATTAGCAATTATTTAAGTGTATGTTGTTTATACCGGACACACCTTCAAAAATACAATAAGACGGGCTGCACACTTTAGAGAAAATTACAGTGCACGCCTTCACATCGTGTATGCTGTAGAGTTAGTTTAATGACAGGTTTCAGTGCGGAGAGATTTTAAAAGCATTTCACATGACGCAAAATGCGTATTGTTCCCATATTTATTTATATACATATATTCATACATGCTATTATCTGCCTACATCATTAAAAGGGAATGGCCATTTTTGTGACATCAAGCCTGTGACAGTTGTACTATCGCACACATACTTTATTTCACAGGACAATAGGCAAATATCATCTGTCAGGTCCACGGTCGGTCGTAGACACGGTCACGCCATAAATTCTAATTTTCCCCTCCTCATATCTCTATTCCACGTGTCTGTAATGGCTTTCAAGCTTTTTAGTAAAATGAGTGAATGACAATACCGACAAGATAATATGACAAAAAACAGAGAGCTTCCTCCAGCATTCATGATACTTTCTTCTTCAGATTTTTGCACATCAGCAGCAGCGCAATAAGAGAGAAAGCTCATATAGGTATATTACATAAAAGTATGCCATTTACACACAGCTTCTATTTTCGAAGGTCTCAGTTGGGGGTTCATTTCATTTTTTATGACGTTGACATCCCCTGAGGAGATTACTGAGATTAGGAGCGAAACTTACTGTGAAAATGGTGTGACAGGGCTAGTTTTGCTTGTGCTGCTGATGAAGAGACAATGCTGGCAAAACATTTCCAAGAGAAATGACAGGACGCAGGCGAGCGTACAAACGACATACAAAACAAATATGACCAGAACGCTTCCCCTCTGCAAATTCAAAGGCTCCACGGGTAAATCCTGCTTAACTTCAGTTTTGCTTTTGAATCTATACAGATTTTGAGCTCGACGTGTGGTTTGAAGACGGAAAAACACGGTCATCCAGTAGTTGTGTAAGCCAACGGAATCCATTCGGGAAAAAGTGCGCCCTAATTCGGCGGATAATTGCGGTCGTTTCATTCTAAATATCCAAACTTCCGGAATGGAGTACACGGAGCTGAGCTCTTTTCCCAGATGACAAACTCGATTTCTTAACTCTTCTTTCCTGGTTCTCCGCCACGCTTGCTTATTCTTTTCGGTGAGCATTTGCCAAAATGCCATTGTAGCCATGTATGGAGCAAACATTGCCAGTTTCGGCTGGAAGGCTAGTCCATCCATGAATTGGCCGGCGTTAGGAAAGCGAACGGCGGATTGGACCAAAAGTCGTAAACTTGAATTGGGTTTCTGGCCCATTGCAATTTTTTCACTCATTTTAAGCACGTATATAAACTGGTTGTGGTATGCCAAGCGGTAATTCCGTGAGAGGAGACCGTCCACCGTTTTAATTACGTCGGGTGGTACTGGTGCCACTAGTATACTTGTAACAGAACCACTGTACAAATTATTCAAAACAAAGCAACTTGCCAACCAAATAAGAAGCAAACAACTTTTCTCGTTTGCTGTCTTATTACTACTCCTTCCGTTGAACACAGTGGTGGTGGTGGGGGAGGTGGAAGCGGAGGTGGTTTGAGAGAATAATGCACCCACAGAAGTCAGCGCCATGGTGCTAACATCGTTAGGGAAAATTGTAAAGGAGCCCAGAGCAGTTATCAGGATGCAGGCAAGAATCAAAAGGATCCAACAGAATTTATCGAAAGGGTGTACAATCACTTTGATATCAATGCCAAGCACATGTTTGCTCTGGTCGCAGTACAGGAAGTTGAAATACTGGTACACTGACAGCATTACCGAGGCCTTGGTTTTGCTCAATGGAGCGAAATGAGGCGAAACGACGCTGGGAACCACGAACGGAATGAGAATTCCTGCAATTTTGCTTTCCTTTTCTACCATTTTCATTAGCAAGGATGGTGGTTGTTGTTGGTCTAGCGTTGTTGCGATTGGGGTAAAGTTGCACAGTTGGGCAAACTCTGTTACCAACTTCCCAATCGCTAGCAGCGTTTTGTTGCGTTCTCTCATGTAGCCGGTAAAGCCATGTATATCGAATGTACGTGCTGGGGCGATCGTGTCAAGTAATGCTTGGGTGATTACTCCAGTTTTAGCTCCGATTAAAACTGTGGATCCGTTTAGATTAGGAATTTTGTGCATTTTGTGACTTCCTGAAATAATACATATAACGATGAATTTTAGATAAGCCAAGTATGTTTGAGATAGAGATAACGAAAACTGGGCAGCCAAGTTGGCGATCTGGCCTTAATGTTTTTTATTATGATCGCTATCGCTGATTTCTTTGTGGTAAAACCTATTGAAAGTTTACTTTTTTATTTTCCCAAGTTCAAGTTTGCCGTTTGTTAACTGTACAAACAAGAGCGATTAACCAAATCTATTGTTATTAATTGTACATATATACACATTGAATTAAATTAAATGCTGAGTTGCGTATGGAAAGGCAATTTAGTTTTGAACAACGCAATATCACAATAATTTTTACAGTATATTTAACCATAATCAAAAAGAAAAAGCAATTTTTAGTATTGCCAATTTATTTTTATCACAGACATATAATTATTATTATTTGGAATGGGAGTGGCAATATGTATAGTAATTTTAGCATATTCAATGCATCGAACATGTAAAGGCCAATTTTCTTCTATTTTTTTGTCGTCACCGTCAGCATAGTACGCTCAAAAAGTTCTCTCGTGTACTTACATATGTACTACATACGTAGTTTTATTTTGCTGCTGAAAGGCATATAGTTTTTCATTATGTAACCCAAAATCCAATACGCAAAAAAAAAGTTTAAAAGGAGCGGAGAGAGAGAGATGCTTTTTTTCTTTATCAAATCAGTCTTCCAATGCAATAACACTGGTGAATAATACGTAGTAATAAATACCATACTGGGTTTCACTTGCAGATCAGCAGAGTATTGATTCAACCAACGAGAAAGGTCTGATAAGATGTAAAAAGTTTATAAGTTGCATAATATATTATTATATACATATTGTACCCTTTATATTAGAAGTATGACATCAAATGTATATTTTATTGTGAAACTCCAATTTAATTTGAAATATTTTTATTGGTTGAACTAGACCTCCCAGAGCAGGATCAAACGCTGCTCTAGGAAATTTTTACGTTCCCTCCTCCTACCCAACCTACCTTACCTCCAAATTTATGAAGTAATATCCGATTTTTTTTTATTTCACAAAATTCCCATTGCCTTTTTTCTTGATGAATCCGAAAATCCGCGAACGGAGTGATACACAAGGATTTAATGTTTTACTATTGTAATTAGAAGTTTATCATCGGGAATACTTGTGAAAGAAGGATCATAATCATAAACTGATTATCATGTTATCTTGTATGCATAAGCAGCAACCACAAACAAAAAACAATTCAATTTACCGAAAAGATAAACATCCCTTGAGGCTTTCTCACTTTGCATTTAATTTACTTTTGGATTATGTGCATGCCTATTATCAAACGCCATACGGTTAACGGTTTCGTTTCATTCATACCTCATTTCAAAATGTTACTTACACATGGCTGCATATAAAGGATTCCTTTTGAAGGGGAATATGAGAGAAATGTTTAGAGACGCCGCTCTACCAAATTCCCACAAATGCTACATTCGTTGCTTAATTTTAAGTGTCGTTTAAGCCATTTTG
>JAHZMV010001212.1:0-30516 GCA_027743765.1 Coecobrya sp. COE2 | reverse complement strand
GATCTTGTTTCTTTGAGAACTTCATCGTGTTGACTCTAGGGCGTATAACTTTCGACTGTGAAGAGTTAGAGACATGATTTGAATTTCATAAGAAAGAAGAGGCTTTGTTTTATCTACACAGGAAATTGGGAGCATGCCCATTTGCCTATCTCTAAGATATTTAGATTCTAGCGAGTGCCACTCAAAATTGAATGCTCCACGTATACTGCAAAAAGTAAAACTACCATCAAAAATTATTTGTTTCAGTTTTTTCTCTCACCTGTGCAAAAGTAAACATCTAATGAGTTCCACACCTGGAAAGAGGAAAAAGAATAAAAAATCGAAATTATAAACTTTGTCACAGAAATATAGTATATGTCAAATGTTCATCAAGTCGAAAACAATGAGACATGGAAAAAGTAAAAAGTTAAATTAAAAATATGAAAATTTATACATATTTCCACTTACATCACAAAGGTACCATCCCCACCGCCAAATACCTGTTAAAGTAAAACCAAGAGGAATGATAATTAAAATGTGTCATTTTCCCATAAAAGTTTTTGGTTAGTCTTATAAGTTTCATCATATTTTATAAATACACCTGTCACACTGTCACTGTCAAAATAGTTAAATAGTTTTGTTTGCCTATTAAACATTGTGTGTGGGAAGAAATGGGAATGTTGAGTTAGGTCAAAAACCAATTTGTCGTGTATGTGTCATGTGAAGAGAATGCAACGCTGTGGAAATGATAATGACGAGGATGGTTGTGGTGCTTTGATGAGATTAGTTGAAACTTGAGAATGAATCTACGTCATCTGTCATTGGATAAGTAGATCGTAAAAAATCAATATTATTTTCTGCTCGGTTAAGTACATCTCCGCCAAAACAGAACCACTTATTTATTATTCTGTTGTCCGTTAGTTGCTGAGTTGAAGATTTTTTGCGGGGGCATATACCCCCCCACCCACGCATTTTTGACAATCCGTGCACCAGCTGCCACCAATAGTCGAGCATTACCATTTTTTAAAATATGAAAGTGGAGCGTAGAGTCTAGATATACCTGGAAATTTCCATATTATTCCATTCCCCAACCCAGTGATGCGTCGTTATTATATAAAAATTATTATGCTACTTAATTGCTATTTTCCGAGAAAGCCCTTATTATAAATAGGATACACAATTCAGAGAAAAAAATACGGCATGCGAATGAATGTGTGTGTACACTTGTCTGGAATTTACTGTTCAACTACCTAAAAGTTAGGTTGATTATACAACCCCCGCCGCATATTATTTTTTTTCAGATGATGAAATTCACTCCAAATTTCATCCATCGACCACTGAGTATCATCATCTTCTTCCATCATTTGGTAATTTACCCAGAAACCGAAAAGCAAAAGCCACAGCTGCGGAAGTAATTCGCTATAGAGCTTTTTACCTGAGTTATTCGATAAGCTTTCTCCTCCCTGACTCCAACTAAAACTTTCTCCGTATTTTTTCACTGACTACTACTAAATTGCAAAAAGGATTGTCAAAGAGTTTGTGTCGTTCCGCGTCCTTTCCACTTTCCACCCACATATCCTACCCATGTCATGCATGCCTCTCCTCTATCCCAATCTCCCTAGTCAACTCTCTCTTTCTCCCACTCTGTGACTTCAACCGACTTTATTAAATACTTATCTTAATCCCCCGTGAAAATAGTAAAAGACGAATGAGAACCCTCAGTATATGTATATTGGCATATATATCAAGTAAGTAGGTAACTAAGCTCTGCCTTACTGATCCAGAGAGAGAAAGTGGAGAAGAGAGAAAGACATAATAAGGTATGGCACACTATGTGAAGATTTAGTAGACAAGGATGGATTGGAATGCAATGCACTGGAAGAAAGAGGAACAGGAGAGCAATAAGTTTCACATTAGTATATTTCCTACCCTTAACCAATCTTCTTCTTCATCATGATCATCACACTAGCAGCCGCACTATTCTACTTCCTAGGAGGAAAAAGCATTCATGCTGTTTTTAAGATGAAGGAGAGGAGTATAAGTTTTGTGCCAGGAAGAGATAAAAGGGTTTTTCATACAGTTTTCCATTTCTCTTTCTATTCCTACTACGTCTTTTTCTTCCTCATTCACATACCACACTCAGAGAATTCACTCCGTGGTGCACTTGAAGAGCTGCGAGTACAGAATTTCTTGTCAGAAAAGTGAGTAAGTAGATAGGGAATGGTCGTGACGTTTAGCTTTTCTCTTGTGGTGCTATAGTGACAAAACTATGCAACCGTACGTACCTATATACAATCGTACTTTCACTCACCTCACCTATAATAAAGTATAGTCATATAGGTATAAAGATTATGCGTCAATTATTATATTGTCTTGTATTACTTATATGGACCAAAGAGCAGAAACTGCGCAGTAAAATTCCCCTGCTTTTCTATACGCCACCATCATCAGACACATTTGGCGAAAATAATAATCCAATTCAAATACATATTTGCATTATAAAAGTAAATGCACACATATTTTGCATTTTCCAGAGTACTTTTCAAGCATCTTAGGGAATAAATGTGTAGTGGGGAATGTTGAGAATGGGAAGATCGTGTTTCCCAGGGACAACGACACAAGAGAAATAGAGAGAGACCAACTAATGAATAATACGATATGCAAATATTAAATAAAACGTGCGTCGACGACATAAAACCTCTTTCAAGTTTTTCCCTTTGTTGTATACCACATTACTATCCATATACCATCATCACATCACCCACTGATACCACTAAAATAAGGCTTTTAAACGGATGGTGGTGATGGTGGAATCGAGGTTTTTATGAGATTCACTATTAATTTTATTATTTAAATCAAAAGCAATAGTATCCAAATAAATGCCAGAAACAATTATTGAATATTTCATCATGAGGAAAGAAATGGTGAATTTTTAATAAAATGTTTTCACGGATGACGGTGCAAAAATCATCAAAATAACTACTACAGTAACCTAGCTACCATAAATTAATGTGTATCGTATAAAGTTTTCGCATGTATTAAAGTAGCAGAAATGCCTTTTTGGTCACATCAAACGCATACAATATTGGACACTGAAAGTGTGAATGTGGTTATAGTTCAACTTTTTCAATTTTTAGTCTATTTTATGATCCTAGCAAAACCGACAAATATAATATTGTCTGAAAACTTTCATTTCACCTTTTGCAAAATGATATATATACACACACGCCAGCATCAACAAGGAGATTACTTTCTCTGTATCAATTTCCCATTTTCCTTTTAATTCCCCACGCAGCATACTTAAGCACACACACGAGCTCACACAATCGAGACTTGCACATTATTATGGAAATTTCACTTGTCGAGCTTCAGCTTTTGTGAGTGTATATATTATCAAGTGCAGTGCAAATAACACTTGAAAGCACACAATTTTCTCTACGAGTTTATCATCCGACAAACAGGTGTTTGCGATTTAAAAAATCTAATACTGTTGAAGCAGACGGAAAAAATAGTTTTTACAAGAAACGCATTGTACTTTTTATACTTTTTAGTGTGCATATAAACATATTATTACACAGTATTTTCTTGCATTTAACTCTGTGGCTATTGACAATATACCGTTTTATAGCCGAAGGACCGAATGCAAGAAAAACCCTTTTTTCAAAAAAAAAAGTTTTGTAACATCTCAAAACATTTCCTGGTAAAGCGTAAAATTTCTTTGCACGGTGAAAGAGAGTTGAATGCATCCTTTGAACCGAAGAGATTACTATCACCGCCGTTCCACACACCCCCTACTTATCTGATAAAGCGGAAAAACATCATTTTATAGAAGCGTGGGTGGTTGCGACAAAAAAATGTTGATAATATCGAGTTTAAGAGTTTAGTTGAAAGGATAATATAATGCGCATAAAATGGTGAAAGTTATCACTGGCAATTGTTTTAACTTGACGTGAGAAGTAATAGCAGCAACAAAACTTTCCTTTTTGACGGATGAAAGAAAACCAAGTCGCACTTATAATCCTCTGCCCCCACCTTACTTTATAAAGATACTTACATAATATATTGGAATAACCCCGGGGAAAACAATAAAACAATCTTAAAAGATGTGAAAATGTGGGTGGTAGAAAAAAGTCGTAGAACTTGTTGGTTTGAAAAAATGAAAGATTTTTCAGACGAAAAAAACAATATTTATTAATATTATATCCTTGTTTACGTAGGTACAATATTTTCAGTTGCTAAACTTTTCTCTGAAAATCCTATATAACGTTTTGACTGATGATGGCTACATGTAGTGATTCCTGGTGTGTGGAAGTTGTGTTGGGATTAAAAAGAAAGCGCAATTTGCTTTATAGGTCAACAGCAACAACAGCTAGGAAACTACATAACATGCAAGTGTAACATACAATTTTCTCTGAAAACCACATGTGAGCAAACATGATGCACAAAAAGCCGAACTAGTAGCAGACGAGAATCCATTTTCTTAGCTTAGTAGACTAAAGGAGAGTACTAGTTTAACATCGTTTTCCTTCTCCATCTGTCTGTAATCTAGAAGGAAATGTTGACTGATTGAAGAATTTCATTTTGTGGCTATGTATTGTATGGTGTAAGTTTGAAAATGCGCTTAAAAGATAAGGAAAAAGGATGTACTTTTCAGAGAAAAGAATGTACTTACTGTTTTTCTCGTCATAATATTCCCATTCTAGGGGAAAAAAGAATATTTTTTTCAAAAGACTTGGGAAAAAGTCTAGATAAGTAAAGTTTTCAGTATTTTACAGTAGATGGAAAAATAAAAACTTTTTCTACCACTATCACTAAACAAAACAACAACAACAAAACATACATCAACGGAAAAATGGAAAAGCTAGGCATCCATCTTTCTTGTTCTTCTTCACAAGATGATGATGCACAGTTCTTTCTCTTCTTATTTTTCCAATGAGCTGGAAAAGTAAGAAAAAGGGATAGGAAAAACACCAGCCAACTTCCTAAATAATATATACATTATTTCATATATGTATAATTTAGATATATAGAAAACAGGAAGTATCTAATAAGATATTGTGGTAGTATAGCAACTAGTCGCTCAAACGAAATAGTGAAAGGGACAAGAAAGAAGAAAAAAAGGAATCCACAAGGGAATTGTATGGAAAAGTCGACAGGACAGCGACGCAACTACTTACGTCTAGTGGTACTTCGGCTTTCCTTCCTGTTTACAAAATGGACAGAATGGTGTATTCGGTTGGTACGACATGCTGTTTATTTACTGGTTGGTATATCACATGCGATGAAACAGAACGTAGAAAAAATGTGTACCGTAAAATTTTTACTGAAAGCCACCGCTTTAATGTACTTTTCTCTCGCTCAGTAAACATTAAATTACGGAAAGGGGTTGTGTATGTTTTTTAAAATATGTACGGCTTTATACGAGCATATTACGACAACGAAGAACCGATGAGAAAAGCAAAAAATAATAATACGTATTATGAAAAAACCATCATGGATAAAAAATGGACAGACTTTTTACTTCCTTCGTGAAGCATTTGCCACTTGATGAGTCTATAAAAGGAGAACAAGTTCTGAAAATATTATCATGAGCAGCCGCAGCAGTGCACTTACTCAACACAAACAAGTCACCTTCATCTGCTTCGTCCTCCTTTTTTCATTTTCATGGGTTCTCTCTCTCTCTCTCATGCAGTCACTGGCCTATATGTACATGGTGGAGAGTTAGCAATTCAATTGCGAAACTTCATCTCATCTTCCGGAGAGACGAAGCTCTGCATGGAAGAAAAAAATTACTCTTTGGTTGTTGTTGTCATGATGTTGTGAAAGCGGGAGGGACGGAGGAAGCCTTTCTTTCTTGCAGGTTGGGATAGAGAAGGAAATAAAGGTGACTGACTTTTACTCTCCTGCTTGCCAGAGTATATAGTTTGACTAGTATAGACAAACATGTACTTTTAGATACTACATTGTCCCAATGTCCGTGACGCTTAACATGACGCTCTCGTCCTATCTGTATTTTTTGCTGCCAACAAGAATCCACAAAAAAGTTGTGTATGTCAGAGTTCTCCCATAATTTTTTTCTCTTTTCACTGGAAAAAGGGACAGGCAATGCAGGAAGGAGGGAAAGAGAAGATGAACCAAAAGTGCAAGAGAGAAAATATTATAGTTACGATCGTACGGCAAAAGACACGTACGGAGATATGAACGAACGTTTTGTAAAGATAACTACGTAGCATAGCGGTAGTAGTAGTGGTAGCTTATATAGTAGTCTTTAGTCTTGGTGGAAAAAAGTTGACTTTTAGTTTGGCGGTTTGTAATATGAGAGAAAAGAGGGGAGAGTATATTTGTTTTTGTATTTTTAGGATTGGAAGGAAGGTGGTAGCCAAGTGTTATCCACAAATCTTGTCCAATGACTTTTGCATGTCAGGCGGTGGAAGATATATAGGAAAAATGTGTGACTAAAAGCCCAANAGTATATTTGTTTTTGTATTTTTAGGATGGGAAGGAAGGTGGTAGCCAAGTGTTATCCACAAATCTTGTCCAATGACTTTTGCATGTCAGGCGGTGGAAGATATATAGGAAAAATGTGTGACTAAAAGCCCAACAAACGGCAAGTGTTCAAAAACTTTTTTCAGAGGAGGGAACAAACATAACGTACAACATTTCAAGCGTTATGGCAGGTCTCTAACTATATTTTTTTCGCTCTCTCGGGTTTCTCCCAACGCTACGCTTTATTTTCTAGCGTGTGTGTATGAGCGCGCTAGTCTATTTTGTATTTTTTTGGAAAACAAATTGGAAAAGAGATGGGCGAAAACAGCAAACCGCCACCAGTAGCAATTGGAGTAGTTGCAGCACCAGTTGTTGTCCTGACAAGAAAAAATGTCACGCTTCCAAAAATGAAATGTACAAAAGACAGCAGCACCGCACATTTTCTCGTGTTGAAATTTTACAGAGAAAAATAAATATCGTGCTTTTTCTGGTGTAACGCTCGAATGACTACGTCGAAGACGATGATGATTATTAAAAGGCACATAGTACACAAGTATAACCTCGGTACGCGTGTTTTTCTTTGGTAAACCAAATTTAAGAAAAAACTAATTCAACTTTGGGCTGTGCATTACTTTCTTAATGGACACGTATGTTTCCACCATTATTGTTGTGACATAAGGCATGCTGTCTGATACATGACACAGTATTCCAATTTAATGAAGGACGACATGTGCGATTTTCATAAAATAAACGGTTGCTAGTTGATGTATACCTACTCAAATTTGAATCCATTAAAGTCGCAACGTAAATGGACTTGTCTATTAAAAATGACACATTATTACATATTAGGAACACACACTATTTTTACGTCAAAAGTATTCAATTGTCATTAGTCATTCAGGATGAAAGCTTGATCTTTAAAAAAATTCTTCTCCGGTTTGTTGAGTTGGTTAGGAGAAATGGAAAGATGCGGTTGCTAATGCTCCTGGTTCATATTTTATCTCGGTCCGTAATACTCATATGGCATGTCGCATCATTTTTGCTCTATGAACTCATTTTTTTGCTTTATTATTACAACTCTCCGGTTGATTCAGTAAAATGAAAGAATAAAACAATTCGCAGTTGAGTGTTTTTCTAACTGGTATTTATATATGTTGCTATAAATCATACAACAAAAGGAAAGCATGGAGGAATTTAGGTGAAAAAAAGAAAGATCAGTTGTGAGAGTATTCTCCCAGCCGCAAGGTGACTTTTACAATGTAAGTCGGACTCGAAATAAAATGATGAAGTTTTTATTGCTGGTTGAGATGCTGATGATGATTATTATGATGATAGTGTACGTAGTAGCTTCCTTGAACGTAGACCACAAGGTTATCTAATAAACTCATATAGCATTTAGTTCGATGCAGTGCAGTTAAATAAAAGAAGAAAAAATTGTAATTTATGATGTGTCACATATAAAACAGTCGGGCAGTCGAGTCGGAATGTTGGTTATGTAACTACTACGGCAGCAGTTGCGTATCTATAATATCTGTGTGTAGTAATGATTCAGATTCACTGTGCGAGAGAAGTCAGTTGGTGGAACAAATTGCAAAATTATATATATTATCGCCAGCCAGTCCCCGGGTAGTCCTCTTGTTTTAGTCGTGTGTGAAATATGTATCAACTAGTTCGTTACAGTTTTGTCAAAGAGTCAGAAATGTAGGAATTAAAATTACTAGTATGGTGAATAGTAATAATAAAATAGTATAATATTATTATTATTATGATTTGGAATATGAATCTATTTGTGCACGTACCACCATTGAGACTGAGGGCTGTAAGCAGTGCCACCTGGAAAGACACAAAAACAAATCAAACATGGTTAGATTTTTTTCCTTTTAGAATTATAGTAGAAAATAACAGTCCTTTTGTAAAAAATGATGGGCCATGAATAATGATAGGGCATTACTGGAAATTGACAGACTAATATGGTGACATATGAAGATATATGTACATTATTCAAAATGGTTTTATGCAGCAACAATTTCCTTTTTTCATTTCGAGTATGTCACCCGTCACCCGACTCCACCTACACGCCCACAGTATTAAGCCTAAAGAGAAAGTACCTCCACTGGAGGCAATAGCGAACAGACATGGAAATAAAAGTCATACGAGAAATTTTTTACGCTTTTATTGAAAGGAACGATTCATGCAATGGCAATTGGCGTAGCAGATGATAGTTGCACATAATATGGAATTTTTTATGAATCTGATATAATATTCATTATATATGAATTCATGGGAAAGAAGACAAAAAGCGTTCCAGTAAAAGTAATAGAATGACCTACTTCCCTTTCCCATTCATAATTCAGAAAACAACCACCACGACCGGAAGACAAGAATGAAGAAACGAGAAAGAAAGGAAAGGAGTTGAAGGAAAACGAGACAACGACTTGTTTTACTTACTAGAAAGGAGAGAAAAATAATAAGATTTCCATTGATGCTCCTAATATAATCAAAAGCAACGTGAGTTGTTATTCAAGGACTTTTCTTCTTCTTCTATTAAATGTCATTGTTTTTGTACCAGTTTCTTGGTCACATTGTCTTTTTTCATCGAGTGAGTGCAGATAAAGTGTGGAAAAGTCATATGAGCAGTGTAGTGTATACAACCGTATGTAGCAGCGCACACATTACATACATAAATAATGTCGTCGTGTGACATTTTATTTCCACCCACGCAAAACCATCTCGCAGTTTAACAACTGGAGTGGAGGGCAAATTCTGATGTGATTTGCACTTGACTGCGTATACAAGTCCAAATACGTACTTCTTATGGATAGCTTGTAGGCTAAAACACACATGAAAAAAAGAAGAAAAGAATCAGCCACCATAGTGCCAACACATACTTGAACTGTCTATGAGTCTGCTGAAATACGAGAGCTAAAACATTCAACTTTTTTTATATTTCTTGTGTCTCACAGAAGCGCACTTGTATTGTCAGTAGAAGTGTACTTGCCACTCTGTAAAAAGTCATTCTTTTCAATTTCCCCAGTAGTATCACTGCTACTGCTGCTGCTGCGCTGTTATCTCGCTCCTGAGAATCTGACTTTCCAATGCATGCACGCAGTCATGTGAATATACAAAAAATAAACTACGCCACTAGTACTATCAAGGAAAATACTTACATGACAGGAGAAACTATAAAAAAGATCCATTACTTGTACGTATTTCAACACAGCATAGAATAATAATAGCACGCAGCAAGTGGATAGAATTTTTTTCGGAGAATTCATTCCAGGACAATTTCATTCCAACTTTTTACACGACACAGCACTCCACTTCTTTCTCCGATTTGGTCTACATTATTCACAGTGCGTGTGTGTGTCCTCGAGTAGTATGTACGTGTGTGAATATATACAGAACAGGAGACGGAATTGAATCAAGAATTTCCATTTCGCCCCATCATTGTTGAACAGCCAAGCCAGTAAATGGAAGAGGAATATAAAATAATATAAAGTAATTCTCTATCCGTCTTGCAAGCAAGTTGTAAAAATGAGGAAATTCCAGCCGTGCTTAAACAATCCATTTTCCTTCAAATTCCCCATATTTTCCCTTCTAAAATCCAGAATTTAACCAAGGCAAAAACCAAAACATTGTCCTTGACCTGACACATGCGGATACCGAAATAGAAAGCGTTTAAAAATCTTGAGTGCATGTACATATCTTGAACATTTTTCATGTCCAACCCAAGTCATGTAACCCAAGATATGTACGATTTTTTACTCTTTGCATTGTTTTTTTTTGGCAAATGGTTAAGCTCAAAGAACAAAAATTGTAATTTTCCATCAAAGAGAAAAACAATATTATGCCTCGTCCTTTTATCAGCAATTCATATAACATTTTTTTCCTTGGCCATGACGGCCAGATGATTGGAATGCTTTTATCCTAAGCAAATGTTCAGGGTTCAATGCTTCTTGCACCACCAAAAAGGTCCAATAATATTACAAGTCGTCCCACAGCTTAATGGAATATTTTCCCCCAAATTACATAAAATAGTATAAAGATACCACACAATTTTAGCCAAATCATTTCCGGTATTCGATCCAACAAGGGTTTTCACTTTGACGAAACCACTTGGAAGAAAAATGCAAAACAAACGTAAGAAATACATATAGCATCATTGGTCGGTGATATTATACACGAAGAGAAAAGCAACTTTTCAGAGTTCTTCGCGGCCGGATGCATACATATTTCTGATTTTTCAGCTTGTCATCGCATCTTCACCCTCGCCCGTCGTCCGCTTTGAATCCTTTTTGCTTTGCTTCCTGTTGTGAGCTGATATATAGAGCATGTGCCTATGTACTGCATGCCGAGGTTAAGCATATTAGCGCACTCGTTGAAACCAAAATGCATAGAAATCCAGAAGCTGTCGTTTCTCTGTGAAAACACTCAACTCCTCCTGGAGGGAGATGCGAGCGCTTGTTCACATCACCGGTAATCAACTTGTCAAGTGGTCTATTTTGCATGCGAGCTCTTTCTTATTATATCTCTGCAACTGTGCTTGTATGAGATAAAGCCATTTTCCCATATATAATATATGAGCTCCGTATGGGTATAAACAGATAGGGAATATTATATTTGTGCGTCTGTTGTACTACTCAACGTTATAAATTTCATTTCAACGGATGCTCATAGGAAACTAACTATACATCTAGCTAGCAAAATGAAATCTACTTTTCGTCGAAAAACCAGAATCAGAAGAAAAGGAAAACGCTTTACGGGGAAATTCAACGTGCCACACACACAAGCTAGCTTTTTCCTACTGCTGTGAAAATGATCATGTCTGTATTCCTGGTCGACAAGAAAGAGAGAGATAGTGTATTTATGTACCTACCTACAAAAACTACATTATGTAGACAGATACATTTAATGCACAAATGTGATAACGATAATGCTACTGCTACTTCAAGCAGAGAAAATGCGTATAGATATACATAAATATGTACCAATTTAAAGAAAACTTGTTCCTTTTATTTGACTGCTGCTGCTGGCAGTAGCACAAGTTCTGGTTTTTGCTGGTGAGTTCCTTCCAGCAGAAAGGAAGATGCAAAAAAGGAAATGTATGAAATATATTATGACATGTCGAGAAACCCAGCAACGAACCAGCAGCCAACTACAGAAAAAGAAAAATCGATCAGATCCAGAAGGAAAAGTAAAATAAAAATGATGGGATGGGATGGGAAAGAAGGAAAAAAAGAGGGAAATCAACTTGGGATATTGCGCATCATGTATTATGTACATGTATTTTTTGTGTACCTAAATCAAAAAAGGTAAGAAATGAAGGTATGATCATGTTGCTGCTGCTCATAGAAAAAAGGTGATCATCATTGCAAGAAGAGGAAGAAGTAGAAGAGAAAAGAAAGCTATGATACTATGATTGCCAAAGGGAATTGAATAAATGCAGTGTCATCATCCACCATACCATGCCATCATATGCATGTTTCCATCCACCACATACCACACACCACCACCTTTTTCCTCCATCCATTTTTGTGCTGGTGCTGCGGGATTTTAAAAGTAGCTTACTTCATCCTTTTTGTCCTTTTCTTTTCTCCATTTTTATCATTTTCTTGCCTTGGCATGTATGTGTCTCTTGGCTTATGATGCGTGCCATAACAGCACAGCACTAACAGCACAATATAGAGTAAGGTTTCTAGGAAGACATGTCGCCTCAAAAAATAGGAGAAAGTTGAATGCACGTATTTTTTCTACTCTTCCTAGAGAGAAGCAGTTCAGGTTATTATTAATGTGAGGGGAAGCCTTAGAAAAGACACAAGGAAAAGAAAATCAACCTTAAAAGGTAAAGAAACGGAGAAAAGTGTATTAAAACCGAAGGAAAATAATAAAACGAAATAAAAAGGAGAGAAAGTAGAGAGCAAGAGTTGAACAGATTTTGCACTCGCTTGCCAATCATGGCAATATGGAAAAAAATTCTAATAAAAAGTATAGTAAAAAGTGCTAAAACTTGTAATAGGCGTGCGGCTAGGCATTTACGAATGTACATTCATATATTCATACAGCTTAGAGTTTTCTTATTAGTAGAGATTTCAATTGATTTTCCTTGAATAACATTTGACATTATTCTATCGATCCACTCTCCTTGTTTTTACTTGCCGTTCTACTACTACTATATTTTCCATCATAAAATATTAAGTAGTGATCGCTGTGATCATAATAATCGACCATGAGGCAACTTTCATAAAACCACGGGTTTCATTAAGCACCGTAGTACCATTAAATATAAAAGTGCATCCCTCTCTCTTTCCACTCACTTGTTATGACAAAAGCTTATTCTACTGCCTCCTTGAAATTCTCATATAAAACATGTCATGAGAGAAAAGCGGAACCAGTTGTGATTGCTGCGTGCAATATTAAAATTCTGGTTTTACATGTGTATAATAAGTTGGTATATGCTTTGTTCCCTTCTTTGATTCTGTACACGCACATAACATGAACAGCAGAGAAAAGAGAGAGACGACAAGACCAGCAATAAAATGATTCGGGTAGATTTCTAGCAGATTCCTTCCCACCACATATACCAGAGTTTCCGAGCTTTGAACGAACAGAGTCTGTGGCTTATGGAGGGAATGGCAATGACAGTGATGATAATAACGAACAAGAAAAAAGATGACGATGATGGTGTATGACTGCTGGAAGAACTGTAGCGGTATATTCAAGAAAAGGAAACGCTATTCGTGCGGAATTATAATAAGAAAAATGGAAATGATCAAGACAAGACAAAGGTGGTTGGCATGTTATTAATGCATACCTACACATCTTTGGAACCATGAGAATAAGAATGGTAGTAGAATTGGTCGTTGGTGTGGTGTGTAGGTAGCACAGAGTAAAAAGTTGTGCCTAGATCGACAAGAAAAAAAACACGTTCCATTCTCATTTTTTACTAGGTTTTCTTTCTGATGAGGTTCGTCTACTGCAATTACTGCTACTGGTCCTTATAATGATGCCGACTTGCATACAGATAAGTAATAATAAGTTTTATAGATGGGAAAGATGTAATGTAATCTTAGCTCGTTTTGGAAAGTCTGAGTTGTCTTCATCAGCAGCATCAGTGATAATATTGCAATGACAAAGCACTTTTCTCCCGTTGTCAATGCTACGTTGTTTTTCCACTGATATGAAAATGTAGAGAAGGATTGGTGGAAAAATACTCTGACTCGGAGAAAAAGTGTAGATTTGCTTGTATGGGAAAAGTTGCCAGTCTGCTGAAGTGTACTTCATGAAGGACGGTGTTTTTTGGTGTGATAAAAACTTTAATGATCCTGATAATTATAAAGGGCGAGTCAGTGCCACTCCAGCTGCTGCTAAGTTCCCACTATGGCTGGTTTTCCTATCTAGTGAAAGAGTAGCCTTCTAAAGTGTATGTGTATCACCGTGACCATCAGCATTATCACAGGTTGTTCAAGGACTCGTTCCACACAGAGCGAATGGCCATGGTTAATGATAACAATAATCATTGTGGCTTCTGCTATGACTGTGCGATGATAATAATGACAGGCACGCGTGAATTTATATATAATGCATTCATGACAATATAATTTGCACAAATTTTTCAGCTATTATAGCCAGCATGATGATATGGTGACCTTAGTGATATAGCAGTCATCCTGAAATGAGTCCCAAGGAGTTAATCATAGAATACCTCGTGTTTATAATTGGTCTTCAGGGTTCGTCTACATTCCGCATGAAGGTCCCCAAATAAAGGAAAGTCGAGTGAAAGCTGTATATATAGCAGTTTCAGCATCTTGGAAAAGAAAGCTGATAAACATTTTTTTATTTAATGTTCAAAAGGATCTCGGAGTGGTGTGGGTGGATCTCGAAACCCGTGCAGTAAACACGAGAGAAGAATCCAAAATGAAACTGTTCATAGAACTGGATTCAAATGAAGGGAAAGTGGTCCATTGGGATTTAAGGAGAATATTTTTCCCAGATTCGTTTAAAAAGCGAGAGCTGCTACATAAAATTGCATGTGGTGAACATATGTTATCATTTTAAGCTTTCACCTTTCCGGAATACAAAGTGAAATGTAAAAGCATCGTATTAAAAGCCTACCTTGAACAGTTCTCTACTTGGTGGAGCTATTTAAATGCGGATGTTGAGATGTTAATGATGAAGAAGAACAAGTTGATCGATCTGATAGTAGCTCTGTGGCTACACCAATATCTCAAAAACAGCATTACTCTAGTCATTATCTCTATATTTTGGATGCATATGCACGCCTCCAGACAGAGAGAACGAAAATAATTTTACTTTTCTAGTTCAACATCCATTTACCATATCAGCACTATCATCAACACAGCTTTCTCCACAAAATTCCAAATGTGTAGTCCACTTCAGAAAATGGAAAACCTTCTATCAATAGCGCAAAACCGTACATCTAGTACAATATAAGTAATAAATGGAAAACTTTTAAATGGCAAAAAAGGTCATTTTCACGTTCCATCCGTATGAGCCAACACCAAATCACATGCATGCATGACAAGAACACATGTACAACACGGCATATGTGTAACAAAGTAACTACTAACAATATATATGAATGTACAGCATACTCTGCTGAGCATAGTACATAGGTATATGTTTTTTGTTCGTTTTTATTGCGTGTCCAACATTTCACCAGAGAGAGAAAACAGAATAGAGGTCTACTGGTCTATCATTCCAGAGGAAAAGTTGTTTCATGAGCTAGGAGGAGTGTTTTCAGTCCTCGCTGTTTTCTTCCTTGCATGCATGCATAAAAATTACACATTGAAAAAAACTACTGAAAAACAGGCAGTTGTAGAAAATACCGTGTAGCTGGTTGCTTGCTACCAGACTAACGGCACTTACACCTACTTTCTCTACGACACTATAGCCACCGTACTAAAAAGTACAAATTGATATTATTACGCTATTTTTTATAGATACTGCCTGCCAAGCAGCTATACAGTGGAGGTGGAGTAGTAACAAAAGCCATGCGGATATATAAAAGAACATTTTATAATTTATATACATATAAAATTGTACAGTTATGAAGTATGTTGCTAAGTATTTTCATTTTAAAAAAGTTTGCTATTTTTATTTTTTCCACTAGAAGGAAATACACAGCACTAGCACATTAAAATTCATGCATTGTGTGTCGTCGCGTGTGTGTAGCCAGAAGTGCTGTGCTAACGTGGGATATGGTGTAGATTCGACATGGCCATACAGTGAAACAAGATTGCGTATTGATTTGTTCAGTCAGTTTCTTTGTATTCATTATTCATCACTACAAGCTTGTAAATTTCCTGACGTTTAAAAATGGTGATGTAGGCAATGTTTTATGCATAAGGTTATATAGGTATGACATGGCATTATATACAATTTATACAGAGACAGAGAGCTTTACATTGACGTACAACATTATTTCCTTCGTATAAGCGATAAAGAATAATAATAATAGTCAGAAGCAGTTGTAGTGGAAGAGGATTTTCATCCTTCAATATTCTTGGCATCATCACAAAACAATACAAGCAGCAGAGCAGTTATGTAAGTTACTATATCTGGTTGACTGCTCACTCATTCAAAGAAATTAAATGGGCTCTGGCTCTCCCTTTCTCCTTCTTTTCATGCAACTACTACACGACTAGTTGCAATCCAAGTGGTTTATATAGAAGGTATGTTATTATTATGCCAGTTTTCCTCCTTCGAAATATCATGCTACAGGGTGTGTGTGTAGTGTAGTAAATGATGCAGCAGACGAAAAAAGCGGGGCAGGGTCATACCAAGAGAGAGAAAAAAATTATATACAAAAAATATCGAACAAAAGAAAAGCGAGAGTATATATGCTGCACATATGATAGGTGTTTAATATTATACGTTATATGGAGCATGCGACTGAATGGATGATCTGATCACACAATAACTATACTAAAAACGGGGTAAGAAAGAGTGGAAAAGAAGAGGACGAAAGGATTGAAGATTATTTTGAAGAACTACACATACAAAAGAGATTTTAGGCTGGTGTTAGTGTCACAACAAAAAATGAAGAAGGTGGTGATGATGACGATGAAACGTGTCTGTACTCCGATTATGTTTACCCGCATGCTCTCTGTTGTGATGATGACTCTTGTGAAGGATTCTCGGACACTTACACTTCTTGTTATATTCTATTTTTTCCAATGGTCTACTACTAATACGATGGTCTGGTTGGATTTTGCTTAGGCTTATGTTACAACAAGGTATTTTGTATAGCCATATATATGTATCGTATTTATATCCTCCTCTCCTCCCAACTCTCTGCTTTCCAATTTTCCTAGTCAAGCCAACTCGTATACCTAAAGGAACATGAATATAGAGCAGCAACCGGAGTGGTGGTGGATGTAGTAGTAGCGGCAGTGGTTATGATGGCTTTTTCTGCTCTAGTGAAATGTTTAGTAAACCGCATTATGTTTATTTTTCCATTTCACCACTACAACTACTTTACTCTCTCTTCCAGCAATATCATCAGCATCGTCATCGCATTCATATCCCATTCTCCAGTTTGGCAAACATCTCGAGAAGAGAAAAAAAGCCGTTGACTACCACGGCTCCACTGCTGCTGCAGGAGAGAATGCCTGAGCAGTAACAAGAAACGGTACAAAAGCCAACATCATCAACATCAGCAGTGGCGGCGGCGGTAGCTGTAGATCAGTACCTCTCGTCCAACCCATCCAAGAGTAAAAAGCTGAATATATGTATGTTTTCTCTCTCTCTCTTCGCTGTTGAATGCGGATGTTTCGTTTGCTGAATCAGAAAAGGTTGTCGTATGGAGATGGAGAAAAAAGTTTTTTTTTCTTTTTATTTCCTTGTCTCCTTCCCTTTTTGGCAGAGTAACAAATAAAAAATGTATAAAAAGGAAAAGAAGTTTTATTTTCCCTTTTCCCAAAACTCTCGCTATCCTCTTCTTTATCTGGAGAAAATGAAATGTGTTTTGTGTGATTGCGACACACATAAATAGGTCTGGTGTGATAGTGAGGGAAAGGATGACAATAGCAATGTGGAATACTCCGTATTCCCATGGGCATTTTACCTAACTTTTTTTATATGGATGGAGGATTTCCCCGCTGATTGTTGGGAAGATATATTTTTAAAGTGTTGCAAAAGAGGGAAATCTGTATGCGCATACATTACTTTACATATGTGAAATTACATGAAATAATTAACTTTGCTCTTGATTTTCACTGAAAAATTTTCAAGGCCGTCTAAAAATAAGTTTTATTGGAATTTTATTCCTTGAATTGAAAGGAGAACGAAGGAAGCAGAAAATTGCGATGGAGTAGAGATAGCGAGAATATAAAAGTGTGTACGTGCATAAACGACAACAGTTCAAGTTCATTTTCTATTATTTATTTTCGACTTAGTTTCCCCACGGGGATAGAAACAAATAAAAAGTATCGACTGCTGCTTGTTTGTTTGTGTGCATGTTCACCTTAGCAGAAAGCACTGAATCATGTCGCTTTGTTGTCGACATTGCCATTTGTACTTAATCCAATTAATGAGCCTTTTTTATTACTACTCTCCCATTACGCCTTTTATTGTTGTACAAGTTTGTAATGAATGTTGAATTATACCTACTTACACGGATCTTATTTGTCGCATATTACATATGTTCATTGCTTATTCTACTCCAGCTGTCGTTTGTGCAGTTTGTGTACTGATAAAATATTTCACATTTCCGGTTTCAGTGACCGTGCTCTCGAATATTTGAACAAGTACTTGAAAAATTCCGCCACGTGGAGAAAGCAATAAAGGTATGGAGAAAACATGAGTGAGAGAGAAAGATGTTGACGAGGATGATGATTGGATGATAAGGAGGGAGGAAGTGGAAAAGGTTAGGTAGCAAAAAAACCACCACCACTACATGTCCAGTAGAGAAAATCACAACAGCAAACAAGAGAAAGGGTAAAGGACACACACACTTACCACAGAATAGAACAACATAAATACCTACCCGTATGTTTAATATTATGTGCTTTTCCTGGTAAGTATAATGCCATGCTCTCTCACTTGAACCACCACATATACGGTTTCTGCTGGTTTTTATGACTGCGCAAACACAAGAGTAATTCACCTTTGCACGATCATTAACTTGCTCCATTATCATGGTCGTATATGTACCACCAACGAAGCTAGCACAGTGTGTATGAATTAGGTAGCGGTGTAGTAGTTGCTGTTGTTGTGTCTATTGGTCAGCAGCAGCCGAGGGAGATTTTCCGTTTCTTAATAACATTATGTAGCGAAGCATGCAAGCTTATTAACTTGCATGGCAAAATTTGCATATATAGGTAAGGTTTACTAAAGATTGTATGTGTGTCCGTCCGTCCGTATATCACATTTTTTTTGAAAATAATACATTCCCATTATAACGTTGCCCCATCTTGTGAGATTTGGGGTGTCCGGAGATAATGATAGGAAACGACGGTCACCTTGATGCAATATTGCTAAGAATCACATCGAATACAACTTGTCATTTGCCGGTTTGCGGCACTACTTATTTTATGTTAAAGTGGACTGTAGGTAATATGCTCAACTGATATAGTCAACGAACAGATGGTCATTTTCATTTCATTCATATTCATACATGGATACTATATTCTGCTTTTCTGCCATTTTCACCTTCAAATTTTCTCCATCTAGAATGGAGTTCCATGACCTTTTTCGCGGAAGGTCAGTTGGAGAAAGCCACTACCGCCACCAGAAGAGTTATCATTGGCGATGATGATGATGAAGCTTTTGGAGAAAACTTTCCACAATATATTTTTCAATTTAGGCATCTCAATGGAAAAGATGGGTAATGCAATTTCATACCGACTGATATGGGCAGTAGGTATGTGTACTCTGATGGACATGGTATTGTATATTATTTACATTTTCTCAAAAGTGTGCGCAGAGTTTTGAGATGCGGATCGTGCATCCAGAAAGGAATCCAATCAAAATTGAATTGAATTTTAGAGGAAAGTTCCAAAGGCTGCTTCTGCGTGACTGGAAAATAAAAATATATATGTCGCCGTATTCCATTCCAATAGAATCAGATTTTGAAGAAAGCAAGCCGAAAATATTTGAAAGGAAATACATATAATAAACATGTTTGCTGTATACAAATTCCCAAAAGTTGGTCTCTTTCTACCGTCACCACCAAGAAAAAACTGGCAAGTCAATGTACACAAAACCTATCTTCTTAATGTACATAGCGAGTAGTAGTAGTGTAAGTGTGATAATAATAATATGATTATATTAAAATGTAATGTGAATGAATAGATCCTGACTCTTTTGTCGCCCACGCACAAAAATGTCATGGCCACGTACTGTACACATGACTTGAACTGCAGGGTACAGGAAGTAAGTAACAAGAAGAAAAGAGAAGATGAAAAAAAATCAACGCAATTTTCAACTCAATATTTTACTTTTCTCTTTCTTCTTCTACTTCATCTTTTTAGGTCATCTCAACACACATGTAGGTATAATATATTATTATTATTTGTGTGATTACTTTGCTATTCTTCTTCCTGTTTGTCCCCAAGTGTTCGTGTGTATGCTTACTTTGCTTCATTGAATTTCAATTTTATCAAAATCCAGTTTCCAGGCCTGAACAAAGTATACACGTTCTTTAAGCAACTTTTAAAAGAGGCACATTTTCATTACTCTGACTCGTTTCATTCTCAAATGAAAAAGGAGTAGGAATTTTTACAACGAAAATTACAAATTCTTTCCGGTGAACCTTATAAGAATAAAGAAAAAAATTGGTGATAAACTTTTTCTATTTTATTAAAGGAAATAACATCATCATCTTTATTATTTTTTGTTGTTGTTTGTGTGGCCTGGAAAAATAATACAAAAATGTTTCCCAATCTTTTCTCTGACAAAGTTTCATTTAAAACTTTGATTGAACTTACTACCACAATCATCACCACGAATACCAACTAAACTAACTGAATAAAGATTTTTTCCACCCTGGCCAACCACACCGTCGCCATCAACCAAAAATACCATATTACACACACAGCAATGGAAAAAAACTTTCTTTTATATCAAAAGGGTTAATTCTCAATCTGAAATATATACGAAAAAGAGAAGCCACGAAAGAAAAGTTTCTTTTTTCCCTTTGTGTAAGAAAACTCGAAGCTATTTTTCTAAGCGTAACAATACCTATTTGTCTCCATCTCGTTTAAGAAGTGCCAGCTGAAGGCTATTCTATCATGGTATACTTTCACCGTCAACAGCAACAACAACCAAAAAGTTTGAAGGACTAAACGTGGTTTAACCAGCAGCAGCAGTAGATGATGTCTACGATGATGATGATTGCTGTCGTCTTCGTATTCCTCTTTTGCATGGCATGTTCATTTTGTATGTATGCATGTATATAATTTTGTGTGTCTATCCGCATCTTCTCTATTTACCAGCATCGCCGCCACTACTGCCACCACCACCACTCTTTTTAAAGTGTTTAACTAACTTTTCTCAAACAAAACTTGTATGACACTAGGAGAAAAGTTGTGCTGGTTTTGTGTGCTGTGGTCGTCGTTGGTGCGGTGGTGGTGGAAAAGAGTGGATGGATGGTGCGGTAGCAGCATGGCGGCACGGAAAACAGACGTGAATCGCTACATTCCATTAGAATAATATCCATAAAGCTCATTTTGGTTCCATTCCAATTCAGAAGCTTGTATATATGCCGACGTCCATTTCTAAAGGAACACCGGGGAAAGTAGAGAATACAAAGAATATGTAGCAGCAGAGAGCAGGCATGCAGACATACATATTATATTTATACTTTTAGTCCCAGTGAAAAGAAATCGATCTGCTTCTGCTTTTCTGACGACGACGAGCAGGACGAAAAAGGAAGATATATTTATGAAGAGCAACCGTGGTGGTGGTGGTAGTGGTTGGTTGCAGAAGAGTGGGCTTGGAAAGCAGGCAAGCATGCAAGGAGCCATCCAGAATACCGCCATATACCACCACTTCCACGTATACAAACATTACATCAGATCATATTACATGATCATGTCTCAAACTATCATCCTAGATTATAAAAAGGTCTAAAATGATATAAGCACAAATAATACAACAATAAGGAGAACGAGGACGAAACACCAAAAAACCATAAGCCAGTAGTGTAGCGTTGTAATATTATGCCAGCTGAAAAAGTTTGGTCGAGGAAGAAAAAGATGCCTTCCGGCTACCTAAACGCGATCATGTGCATCACTCCATATTCCTAAACCCATGAGGCGTACATACGTATACTTCTTATCATCAGCATCAGCATTGTAAATTATGTAAACGTGTAGGCGTGCTTTTACTGAAGTGACCTATATAAATGTTGAAATTGTATACCAATTAGTTTTGCATCGAAACTAGATCAGATCTCCGTCAGATTACATATTTTGTAAAATTACTGAAGTTATTAAAATTTTAGTGTAAACGACCGTCGATTAAATTAACTTTAAAATGGTTAAGATTCTTTCCCTTCCGGTTCGTCGATAATTCTGGCGGTTTGCTTGACTGTTTAGAATTATCAACAATCTTGTAAGCACCGCTAACTTTACTTTCCTATACCTGACCTGTTTTTATGTAATTATTACACGATTGTTAATTAATAAAGAAAAGTAAGCTATGTAATGCTTATTCAATTAAACTATAAAGGAAAAGGCAAACAAAGATTTCCACACACCTGTACTAAATACATAGAAATGCAAACATTTGTTTTGTAATTGCAAAAATTACAAGGTCTGGAGGCGAGACCACTACTACTACACCGAACTAGACAACAAAGTAAAAAGGCAAAATTTCGTAAAAGCGTCTCAAGGATGAAAAAAATTTACACAACTTTCTCCAAACAGCCAAATTAAAAATATTTTCGGTTTCATGTAATTTATTGATGTTTGTACCTTTCTAATGTGAAAAAATTAGTGAAGTAGACAACATTTTTTCTTCTCTCCTTTTTATGAATTTTATTAAGACATTCCTCCACTCTGCTAATATTATCCCATGGTTTTTCTAACACTGTCATTATCGTCAGAGATTCCCTTGAACCCTCACTTTTTCCCTTTTTCAAGGGCTTTAGCGGTTTGATGCGGTCTGGAGTCTGCTTATGTCACGAAAATTGCAAGTAGTATCTGGTCTCATCCCGTTATGATGTCATAGATTTTTATCATTTTGTTCTCCGGCTACATATATATCTACACCCTTTCATTCAATACAAAAGCCAAAACTTATGCAAAAAAAGTATCTTGATAAATGCTGCTGAAACTGGTCGATTCCCGATACTCCGTAAAGACTATATATAGAATTTATTGCTGCATCATGAAATCTTTGCCTTTTGCACGTATAACTGTTCAACGGGTATTTCAAGTGACGTCTAGTTCAGCAGCAGTAGAAAGAAGCACTTAAACTTGCTCTATTTCCTATAACTTGGTACTTAAACCAACTACCTATATTCCTCTATCACTCAGTCGTGCAACGCTGCAGCTTTGGTACTAGGAAAAATAATTTTGTACAGAAAAAAGTTGCTCGCCATATCCATATTTCATTTTGTTTGAAGGTTACTACTACTACTGGCCAGGGGAGAAATGCGATCGCGATCAGAGCCTGCAGACTACTCATAGGTAAAATAGTTTGTAATTTCTGCTCCAACTTTTTTCTCCACATTTTCGGCTCATAGTAGACCAGACGGATATTATGTAGAGTGTTTAGGCATACTGGAAATTTTCGGAGAAGAGTTAAAACAGTAAGGAAAGCAATTGTCTTTGGGCAGTTTTTGTTTTCAAGGTTTAAATATATGCATAAAAGAGAAAGTTTGTTCGTTTGATTTCTGATGATAATAAAAGTATGATGAGTGGAGATAAACTTATTGTGCCAGCCAACAAGAAACACAGTTTTGTAGAATACATAGTTTTGATTTAGTAATGCTGCATAATAATATACGCACTTGAAACAGACATGTTAATAGTAAAACAACAGACAGAAAAGATACATGACATACGTCAAGTGAGTCGCATACTATAAGCTACCATCCATTCATGTATAATGTTAGTCATTAAAACTTAAAATAGCCACCCACTCGTCTTCAGGCAAAGTTAAAATAGACGTCAGCGTGGTTAAATCGATACATTATGTTATATCCTATTTGTAGGTGTATTATCATCTAATGTAAATTGAAAGTCTTTTTTTGTCTCATTTTGTTTCTCGCTGCAGGGCTTATTGAGTTTCCAATTGAAAAAGGGAATTACCAAGGCTTCCCTTTCTTTCTGTCTGTCTACTATTAACTGACATTTGTACCTTTCCAAGTTTTATTGGTTAAATGGGAGAGCTACGATTTGGAAAGAAAATTGCAAAGTTTTTTTCGGTATATAGCTGCTCGTTTAGTTTAAATAGCGGATAGTGGGCGTTCTAACAAGAGCAAAAAAGGATTCCCGTAATTCTTTGTTTAACTTCGGGACGTCAATAAACATGTAAGCAAGGTTGTAAGTAGCGACTGGATAAAATGGCGCGTCGAAAATACGTACAATACGTAAATATTGAATAGCTGACGTACACAACAGTCGTCACCCATCCATTTTCTATTTGTTTTTATCCAAGTACAGGTCGTAACATACATACCTTATTTCCATAAAATAATTTGTCAAATTATCACCAAGTTTGTGTCTTCTCTGTATAAAATCTTTTTTGTAGTATGCAATTTCTCTCACCTTTACCCTTTTCAGTTCTGTTTACGCTTTCACTCTATTTTATTTATTTCATCGTTTCTACTTAACTGATCTGTAGTTTTAGCTTCTATATGAGAGTGAGGTACACACTTTGCTCTACTTTGCTTTCCTATGTTGATGTTAGCCTAGCTGTTCAATTCATGCAGCAACATGAAATTAATGCCTACAAAAAGAATACCCCTTCTCTCCATTTTCCCTGGAAAGGAGGACTTGACTTGACACAAAACACAAACATCAGAGAGAAAGTTTGGTTCTTCAGTTGAAACTCGAGTAGACAAGCAAAAGCGGCAATGAGAGAGAGAGAGAGGGAAAGAGAAGGGGAATCCTTCCTCCTCTTCATATTTCTTTTCTCTCCTCTCCTCCTGGACTCAGTCAACAAAGACACACACAACATGACAAACATTTGGGCTGGTAGCGGAGAAGCGGAAGGACTTTGGTACGCACTAGGATGGTTTCTGAATGCGAAAAGAGAGGAAAGTTAATGAATTAATAATGACACTACTTTGCAAGTGAGCAAACTTAATCTGATTAACAGAGAAGAAAAGAAGACGACGAACAAGAAAAAACTCGATCCCTTCCGAAAACTTTCCCCTGTCTCTCTTCTCCTCCATTCCTCTCCTCACAACAAGCAACTTCTTTTCTCATTTCGCTTCCTGTTTTCTCCCTCTTGCTTTTCCCCGCACCATATGATATATATACGTAGGTAAAAAGAAAGGGTGAATGTGCGAGAGACACAAAACTTGCTTTTAAAAATTTAATTTGCTCTCACACTCAACAAACTGCTCTGAATATAAAGAAAACATTACCATAATACTAGACGTAAACGAGAAAGCTGTGCATATACTATATCCTCCCTCTCGTTTATTTTCTACTTAAGCTGGAGGATTGCACAAGCAACCGCGAAGGAAACGTCGACATCATCGACAAGGAGTAATGATAACAATGAAAACTCATTTCCATCTTTTTTTCACCGTGTCTGTCTATCTCCCTCCTCTAACTTAAATAGACATGATAATGACTTGCGTTCCTAAAACAAAACAAAAAAGCTACGTGTTTAGTAATAATGTATGATACTGCTTGCTCCTCCACTGAGGTAGTCAGTCTACTAATAATAATAATAACATAATGATACCCAGTGCAAAAAAGTTCAGAGAGACCAAAGAGATTATTTTGTTATTGTTATACTTGAGCATAAAGTCGCTAGCATGAAATAATGATGAGACAAGAAACAAAAGGATGCGAACTATAAGACAAAATGTTTTATATTTTCTCTTATTTTCGGCGTAACAATTCTTTTGCCAATTCTCTTTATTTTTTCAGATGTGCGCTGTGTCGTTGTCTTCGATGTTCTGTATGTTGCAGGATGCTATTAAAAGGGAAAAAATATTAATGATTGTGTTGTGCAAAGATGATGAGATGAGAGAGCTGAAATCTACTATTTAATAATAATAATAATAAGTTTTTACGCATTGACATATTACATGCCCAACCCAGCTTATATATCATAAGCCTGTGTAATAATAAGACGTGCAGTATCCTTCCATTCAACGAGAGAGATACACGATAATTCAGACTCTCAGCTTATTTATTATGTATGAAAGAATGAAACTATAAGAGAAAATCTTAATGAAGCAGTGCAGCAGCAAGACACACACTTCAATTATTTTTTCTTCATTCTGTACTCATCTCATTCATTCCATTCTTTAGAGAGGGAGAATAGAAAACAAAGCAAAACGCAATGATGCTGCTGTTGCTTTGAAGATCAAGAAAGTCCACAAGAGCAGCTGCCTTGTAACAAGCAACATACATACAAGTCACAACACAAGTTTTGTAAACTGTGCCAATTTTTTCTCCCACTTGAACAAATAAGTAGTGTTGGAACTACATGCGAAGTTTTTTCTAATTCTTTTTTTATTATCTAATTTTAAAACTGAAGTATATACGATACCTTTCTTTGCTTCACTCTAGTTATTTGTTGAGCTACTTCGCGTAATATGGATTCGCCATACCTCAAATCTTGGTGTGTCTTGAGAACAGATTTATTTTCTTGTGGTTGCGCCTTTTCTCTCTTTCTCTCCCTCTTGTTATTTTTGTCTGAATATCTCTCTTACGCTCTTATTCTCTGCTTCATTTTGCATAACAACACAGATGCATACATGTATAATACCTAAACACACTTTGTGTTTTAATTGTGCCATTTGGCTTCTGATCTAATTCCATTCTGTTGATGAGGTGATTAAGAGGTTTGACCGAGACCGAGATATATTTACGTGCTTCAAAGCAAAACAGAGACGAAGAAAAACTGATAGAATTGGAACAAAAACAATTGCGTTCTCTTTCTCATTCCTCACCAAATTTTTAGATTAAGCTTTCAAAAATATAATCATATTAATAAAAAGATTGAAGTCTTAGAGTTATTTATATTTCAAAATTTATTGCTAATAAAATATTCCGGTTTATGTTGCTTTTTACCCGGCAGCACAGAGATTAATGATGCACTGTGTTTTCTTTCACTTCTAATCCAATTCACATACTTTAAGATTTTCTTATACTTTGTCATACCATCTGGTCTTTAAAGTATATTATTTTAGAAGTTTAGAAGCAAAGCATCACCGCTTTGAACGAGACATCTCATATTAATGAACTTCCATTAAAACGAGTGGAGAGAAAAGAGAGGAGTGTACTATCGTCTTGTTTCTCTGACTTATGCCCAAGGTCATGTCAAAGACATTCTAATTAAGTGCATGATCCGCCGACATATTATCTCTATCTTTCTCTCTAATAATGAAACTGAAATGTTTTCTGCAGCTCAGTCGCCGCCGACACGACCGCATGTCTTTTAAATTTTTTTCATTAAAAATGCGGACGAACCGCTTAAAGTTTTCTGTGAACAAAGGAAACAAACGAAACTAGCCCACTCGTGCAGAAATTTCATTTTGAAGGAAAGAAAAACCTTTCAACTTAAGCAAAGTAAAATTTAGGCAAGCTGCGGACATAGTTTTGGATAACTTTGAGTAAAAGCAGAAAACCAAACTAGTGGAAGGTAATATTAAAATAGTTTTGCCCAAGAACCAAGAATGTCATATGTCATGCTATGCATGTCTCTGTCGATATAAAATATTATTAAAAGACACAGGAAGTAGAGCACATTGACATTGGCAATTTGTGTATCATGTCGAATCTGATATGACGATGATGACATCATGTCACTAACAAAAGTAAACAATATATTATTATAAATATCGTCGTGTTGTGCGATACGTGAGCTTGCAACTATTAATTAAATTCCATACAAAAGCATTATACGTGCTTCTAGAAATTGAAAAGTATTTTTCTGCTTCCTTGTTTTTACTTTTACATATACCTATTATAAGTAGTAATTACGGCACGATTCCGGCAGCTCAAAGTTCTCAAGGACAATGTAAGGAGGGTAGGAAAAAAGACGGAAGCCGGTAAAAACTTTTGGGTTGTTATTCTAGCTATATTATTTTGTTACGTGAAGTATGAAATAATATACACCAACATCGTGACGTTTTTCAAAGGCCGTTTGTTAGAATATATTTATCGTTAGTTATTTGCTATTGTTTTTTAGAGAAATGGACAGATGTATATCTTTGACGTAGGTAACGTAGATACATTCAAAATAATGTCGAGAGAATGCATATAAGTAGGTACACTCTGCACGTTTACGAGCAGCTTCACTTAAATTTTTAAACTGGCTACATATTCAATAGTGGCCAGAGTTTCAAAAGGTGAAACGGCATATTATACTATAATATGTGGGTAGTATATTATTACCACAACTTTCTCCTACGTCGTATCCACCTGCCTGCTGACCGAAACTGAACGTACGACAATAAAGAACAGGCGAGCACGTAAGCAAGCAGACTTCATGCATGTAAGCCTGTGAATAATGAGAATTGTGCTGAGCGAGAACAATATGCTGTATATATAGCTTATTAGAACATTGACCGTCGTGTCCAGCAAAAAAAGTTGGCTGAGTCGCACTTATTATGTGAGTTGTGACGTTTCCAAAAAAAGAAGAATGGTTTATTCTTCCTTTCTATTAAATTACATATATAACAATGGTAATTTTTTGCCATAATTTTACTTTAAAATAGCATCCAATCTTTCTCCCTGTCTCCGTGTGATTTGACACACACAAGCAACTACCACAAATCGTGTACTGACCACACCAAACTATCATGACAAAAATGTGTTTTTGATTTGACATGTTTTAGACGTTAGTACCACGAAACAGCAAAACAACGCAATTATTATTATTACTTACACTTTATATATCAGTAGATTTTTTTGTTAAAAAGGTAGCGAACCGTTGGAAAACGTCATTCACTGGAATAATATAGTCATGCTACACTGCGGTCAAGACGTGTCTCTCGTTTTTATTCTACAGCAACAACGGTCAACGTCATTCTATCTCATTATCCTAATAATATGAACTGTAATAAAACCTTGTTCCATCACGCTATCCAAAATACTGATTTTATATTTTTATTATTGGGACCTTCTCGGCTGATGACCTTTGATCAATACTGTTGTTAGTGTCGGTGGTCATCTTTCCTCTCAATTTTCAAGTAATTTTATACGAATGAGAAACATCAAAGGTTTGAAAAATTGGATTCTTAACATGTCCCATTTAGATGGAATAAGGATTCCATTTCATCTTCAGAAGAAAACTGAACTTTTGTGCATCTTTAAAATACTATTTACTTTCACACGACCGTCCATAACCAACCGTCACGTTACCATTCATGCATTTCGCCCATTCCCTTGTCCCCATTCAGTCTATTTCTTTCCCATTTTATCTCACGTTACGTAAGTTAATACTTGAGCTTCGGTAACAGGATACTCTAATGTTATTGTTTTGTTTGTCTTTCTCTCTCTGTATGTGTAAATGTAATACTCTTCAGAAAAGAGGAGAATGGAGTCTAACACGACACTTTCATCATCATCACCCATCTCACCGACCAAAAACCAAACCAGTCACATGGCGGCACTAACGTTCCATCACATATTACATGACATGGTCAATAAATACATGCTACACAACGAAAGAAAGAAGAAGATATTTTCTTTTCGATTCTTGTGTGACCAGCTAGGCCAGCCCTTTTATTATTACAAATCCATAATCCAACCTTTTTTCTTCCTCTTTTGCTTGTACCTGACATTCCACACACGGCACGAAAAAAGGAAATGGATCTCCGCATATTTGCCTCCCTATCTATAACAAACTATTTTCGACACCACTGCTACGCTACTGACAATGCCCATATTATTATTTCTCCGTCGTTTCTTCTTTTATTCATGACGAGAAAAACACACTTTTCCTCTTTCCGTTCCTCCCAAAAGGAAATTTTCTTTGCTGGCATTATTGCTTCAGTAGTTGCTTTGCTGTTGTTGTTGTGTAAGAAAAAATAAAAATAAACCCTTTAATCTTCCATTACGTTTGTCCAATGCATGCTATTCTTCTATTATGCTGGGTTTCACTTGACTTTTTCCTCTCTCCACATCGCAACAGGATACACGAATGCAATATACAATCAGCAATTGATATTCCATTCGCCGCCACTACTACCACCACAAAAACCATCGCATCAGCCAACACAGACATTCAGTCAGTTCGCCTGACCATGCACACAGACCTATGCTCTGACCGATATATGTTTTCTTTCTTTCTCCATTTACTTTTATGCATTTTCTCTGCAATTGCTTGTCTGCTTCCTTCTTTCCTCGTGTGTTATTCTTTCTCCATTTTATTTTTTTCTGTCTTTTCTTCCTCATTGCTACTGAATATATAGAGGAAAGAAAATGATGACACTACCAGAATCGCAATTTGGCTACTTTGTATTCACGACTGGGCGTCTTGAGTTCAATTGTCGACTGATCCTTTTCGCAATCTTTCGTTCAGTTTCAAAATAAAAGGGAAGCGGTCATTCCACCATTTCTATTCTCCAATTTACTCTATTTCACTACGAAATTCTTTTACTTTGTTCATCAATTATTTATTCATAAAATGGGTTTGCTCTAATTTAATTACATTTACACACCACCAACTTTCATAAATGAATAATGACAGCTACTACACACAAGCCAAAAATAGTAGCTAGTGAACCAGAACCATCCACCTAACAAAATACTCGCTCCGACACTATGCTTTCTGATTTGTAGCACCACTGCAAAAGTTATTTATCGATCCTAATCTAAAATCCGTTTTGGTTTGCGTGTCTGCCGCAGGTCAACGATTTTATAATTTGGGTTCATTATCGTCATAATT
>JAHZMV010001211.1:0-15521 GCA_027743765.1 Coecobrya sp. COE2 | reverse complement strand
AACTCTTAATTTTTACGGAGAAACGTTCACTTTATAATGGTGCGGTTTGCAGTCATGACTCTGTGAAAAAGGGAAACATGATGTATATATATACATATCCTGCATACAAAATTACGATGAAATGCGAAGCGATGTATATGTATACGATTCAATCTTACATGCTTTGCATTCACAGTTAGGCATTATTACGCATATTTTGTACCTGAGCTCAGGTACAAAGCTGAGGAGGTACGCATGAGAAGCTTGACTGGTGAACTCGAAAAATAATACTCCCTGGTAGACCGAATTTGGTTTCACGTAAAGTTTAGTCAACTTCTTTTAAAATTATACGGAATGTTATAGAAATGGAGACAAGCTCTGTCCATAATATTTAACATGCCTAGGGATGCGTTTTATTCTTCCTGGTTGATTTTAATAAAGGAGAAAGGTACCCACTTATCCATGTGGATAGAGGTACATGATTTTGCTTTTCTCGCTAAGAAACTCAAGCTAACGCTGTGTGTTAAATAAAATCTTGCGACAATAGAGCTTTCTTCAATTGCTTATCGCTTTCCAAGTCCTGTTGTTGGCACAAGTAAGTGATGCTGAAGTGTAAAATTACGTGAACCCGTTAGACAGAGCATATATATGTATTGCAACCCTTTTCAGGAAAAAGGTGTTGGGTTTATAATACAT
The DNA here is from genome assembly GCA_027743765.1 of Coecobrya sp. COE2. NCBI lineage: Eukaryota > Metazoa > Arthropoda > Collembola > Entomobryomorpha > Entomobryidae > Coecobrya > Coecobrya sp. COE2. Next base: position 14,846 of record JAHZMV010001211.1, on the reverse strand, counting down.
TCGTGTTTAAAAGAATCTTTAGAAAGGATGAACTTATAAGTTGTGCCTTGCAGTCACTCATTATTACATTTTTGCTGGAGAATATACCTATTTCTGAATCGCATCGTTTAATACTCAAAAAGTTTATCACTGTAGTGCGGATGACTCAAGAAGACTCAATAAGGCTTACTACATAAGTACAGTGGAAGCTTGTTTATAAAACACTCGAATAGTGTGAAACGAGGTGTTATAACGATGTGAATAGCATACAGTCAACAAATGAGGTAAATAATAAATATTGCCTCATGTGTTTGTAATTTTATACGCTTTCCTTATATCCACTACACTCGTTGGTATCTTTCACAATAACACATTTAACAATAGTGTAAAATCGAATGGAAACATATATGCCATTAGATGCTCTATTTATTTTAATTAGATTTATAAATATAAATCTGTTATGACATTATCTTGAAGTACTTAACTATGTAAATGTCAGATGCAACGTAATACGTTGTAAATGAGACTAATGTTATGAGATTTACAATAAAATTAATTTTGAGAAAAACTAGTAAAAAGTGTTATAGAAAATTGGATTCAACTGTATTATTCACTTTCGGAATATCAAAGTACTCGGAAAATCTAAACAGTTTGTGACCAACTTTTTTTTCTAATTAGTGCAATATCACTTTATCGGATTTTTTACGTCATGATATTTCATTATGTTGTGCATAGTTGATCTTTTGAAACTTTTCAAAACTTTCTCTGAAACTATTTTCCTTTTCCTAATGATGTTGTAAATGAAAATATGTATTATCTAACGATCTAAATGGATTTTCACCCTAATATCATACTATTATATAGAACTGCAAATTATGTATATGCCACACTTTTAATTGATTTTGCAATACAATACTAAGCCTACATGCAGGGGAGCATCGTCGTGAAATTCACCACTTGCATCATGAAATACTATGTTATTCAGCAATTCCTAAAGTCCAAGCCATCATAAATATAAATTAGCTTTTGTTCGCTTGTTTAGAAAGAGAGAGAGAGAGAGAGAGAAGAGGCGTCAGCGTCCTATCATATTCATATCATGAACGTGCATGGAGTATTTTAGGATTGAGAAAAGGCTAAATCCAACATTTAAATATTCAAGCACACTAATGATTTAAAAATAGGTGTGCATTCACATCGATTATATTGATTTAGTGAGTAGCTTTGTCTTGTAAGTATGGTAGGGTATATAGTGATATTAAATGGGTATCATTTTTTTCTAGAAGTGTGAAAATGTAAAATATTGAACTAGTATATTTTATGTATGGGGCTTGGTAGATATAAATACTTTTTATTACCATCTTCGTCGTGAGAAAATAATACATTGTGATTCAAAAGGACCTAGAAAAAATTGCTCCCACGACATGACATTAATGACGTCTTCATAAAAATCATGAAAAGTTTTAAAATCTTCCTCTGACCTAAAAATGAACGTTAATAGTTAAATTCTCGGAAACCGGAGATTTAATACTGTCTGTTGCCTCCAGCCACGACCTTTTTGGAAAGTCATTAAAAATCCTACTTAATATCATGTGACAAGGCTAAATCTTATATTCATTCATATATCAATGTTGTTGTATACGTTTTATAAGTTAACTCTTCTAACAAGTTAGGTACCTTCCTTGGCGAGTTTTCAGATTTCAGATCTGGTATATAACATATTACCCCCGAAATTTCCAAATTATACAAAATTATAACGTTTTGTTGTTAAATACAGTACAAGTGTTTACGCCGGAAGGACAACATGCTAACTACGCTAAAGACAAAATCAGATAGCATTGACGTTGCTGGTGTTAATGTTCATGTGGTATTACATATTATCTAGTAACAGAGCCACCAGTTGTTTCCGAGAAAATGCGAGAGAAGTCTTGGTGTTGTGATATATTAAATTAAATACCTACGTACATATACCCAGTAAATGCCATAGGATTTAAACATGATCACAATATCACTGTGCTTGCATGATATATACGAGGAGAGGACAGAGGACTACAAGCGATTTACTGTTTTTATTCCCATGTATATAATTCCCTTATTCGATTCGACCTAGTTGGCAGCTTAAAAGAGCAAAAGTAGTAAAATGAGACTCGTGACTTCTGTATTAAAATAATAATAATAAAAAGTAGATTACTCGAAACAAACACTGCTGACTACGCGGTATGGTATAGAGTACGAACCGATAATAGGTGCATGGCACAAATGAATGAGGAGAAAAGTGCAAGAGAACTTTATAATGCTTGTAAAGAGTACGGCAGCGCGAGCAAGGGCGTTCATTACTTCCGTTTATATCCACACATTACAGCTCGAAATCTGTAACACAACCTTCATCGAATTTACTTAGACATATACCTATTCTCACCACATTAAAGTTGTGCACAGTAAAATGAGGATAGTGTATTATAGCTTGTATTTTGTAATAAACTTGTATACAGCTAGCGGTATTAAAAATCAGTGATGATGTTCATGACCGTAATCGAATGAATACAAAACTAAATTTATAACTTTATTTACTATATTCCACGAATCGTTGTACAAATTGTTGTAAACCCGCTTTTTTGATGCAACATTGATTGTTTCAATAGGTTTCAGTGGAAAGTGGAAACAAGATAGCATCAATTCACCCACTAAACTTATTGTATCTTGTACATGATTTACATGCTAAAGTTAAAAATGTTACTACAACAGAGAATATTTTGTGTAATCAACCAACATTTGTACTTCCTTGTCGATTGCTCCAACTACCAGAAGATATTAAAATTAGCTTTCACTTCAAAACGGCATAGACGATTTACTAATCTTCATGTCTCATGAAATGCGTACGATTTAAAACGTGTTATAGTTTACAAAATTCATAAAAATCATCACTACTTTATAGGATTAACGAGATATTTGTATACACCATTTATTTTTCATCTACAACCTGCAGGATTTGGTCAAATTTTAGTACATTTTGTACATGTAGCGTAACGCAAGGTCTCTGTTTTTTAAAAAGTTTATGACGATGACGCAGTTATACATATAGTCGACGGTCGACGCAGTAAAGAATGGAAATGGAAACACACGGTCTTGTTTTTCTTATTCCCAGACGCAAATAGTACACAGAACGGCAACATGCACACAGTCATACTTTATGATAGTAATCATCATAACGATGATGATGATAATGACTGTGTTCTAGGTTCTTACTCCCAGACGCAAATAGTACACAGAACGGCAACATGCACACAGTCATACTTTATGATAGTAATCATCATAACGATGATGATGATAATGACTGTGTTCTAGGAAAATGTATCATCTCTCTGTAATCTGTACAGAGTCTGTAAAAATGTTTATCTCATAAAACGCCATGTTCTTGACAGATATAGGTTTCACTCCAACGTATATCTTACCTATCATTATTGTAAAATATGTTTCTTTTTCCGTTCTTTGATGATTTGTTGAACTTAGGGAAATGTAGGAAATCATTGAATAATTGCCCATTATAATTTCTAACTTTCTATGAAAACCTCTTAACAGCATGCTATCTGTGATAATTCGTAATTAGGTAAAATTCTTGCATTTATGTAACAATCAGTTAATAATTATCTCAGTGTGGGCTATTTTAAGGCATATTTGGCTCAATTTGTCAGTAAAATTTAGTAGTGTTGATGACAGACTAAAGTTCAAAATTGATTCACATGATCGTATATTATTTTTTGTAAACACAGTCTAAAGTCTTAAATACTAGTTTGTAGTATTATAAACTATAATTGAATTGAGAGCGGAAATAATGTGTTGATTTACTGATGTCTGTTATTCTCTCTACAAATATGGATTGCACCGTTAAAAATAACTCTTTTAGCAGATCAGTTAAATAACTTCATGAAGGAAAGAAACACAAAACCCGTTACAAAAAAAGGATAATGTGTTGAAGCCATCAATTATCCTTGTTCCTATTTAGCTCGATTTGTTTCACAAATTCCGAGACTATCTGACGAGACATTTATATATTATGAGATGTAATAAATTTCATGTGTTTGTGTTCCAACGTACTTCTGTCAAAAAAGATATTGTCCAGTTCATTTCAAAGTAGCATTATTGGTTCGACTGGTTGTACTTTCTGAAGTAATTGCTGTGGATGTTGTATGAAAGGAAAAAAGACCAAAAATGAAATCAAACTACATATAGAGTGCACTAGTATGCACATTACAAAGCTGATAGGCGTAACTGGGATAAGTTTCTAAATAGTTATCATAGGGAAACGTGGAACTTGTTTAAAAATTTCACCACGTATCTGTCAATGAAGCATGCAAATATTCACAAGATATGCTTCCTCAAATACAGCAAAATGCACTCTCATATGAAAAGTTTTGTGACTTTGTGACTCTGACTTCCTATTGAATTTGTCCTTGTGTAAATGATGGAATAAGTGTGCCGTTGATATGCTGAGCATTTAACATTGAATGTTTAAAATGACTATGACTATTCTATTATAAATTATGTATGTATGAGTGTACCAGATGCTGATAAGAGTCAAATGAAACTTTAGTGGTTTTAATACAATTAAAGTTTGTGTGAATGTAAACAGACAAATAGCAATGGGAAAAATAACTAAACATGCAACATTTCTTTTATTTTTGCAGTTTCGGATTTTACTCAACAACTTTCCCAACTTCATGAACAACATGCGGTTCAACTACAAATGCTTATAGAGAACTACCGTAAAAGAAATGCAGAACTTCGAAAAGAAAGGTAAGCAGAATAACAAAAAATATCAATGGATGGAAAGGAATAGAAAAGTAATTTAGAAAATGGAACTGTGTGGATTACACAAGTAAATTATGCTCTGATGTCGAAACGCGTTACATACCAAACATATACCTATCCTGAGTGCATTTTCTCACTTATTTTTCATCAGTTAATTTTTGTGTGTGGAACGTGACTAATAGCAAACAGATTCACACGTTTCGAAATCTACTTTGAGTAGTAATGAGCCCTCAATTAAGACATCCTTGAACCATGACGTGTAGCTGCAACCGTAGTCGAGCTGTTTGTGCAAGCTGAATTTCCGTATTTCCTTGCCAGGAGCTTGAATGCCAGTGAATTCTGTAGAATCGTAGAATAGCTTGGCATTCGGATGATCTGTAAATTCAGACAGAAAAATATTTCAGTTGACAAATTCTTTGATATGATATTTTCTCAGAATTTTAAAATTCTGAGCGAAGCATTTTAAATGCTTACTGATAACATCCGTTTCTTCCGTCGTGCTTTTCATAGCTTGAACCAACAAGCGAAAGTATATAGTCTTGTCGATGGGCAAAATTTTGTGAACTGTCATTGCAGGTTCAATATCATCGAGATCCAAAACCAGTTTCCATTTAGAGCTGGTACCACTTGGCGTCGGAGCAACGGAAGACCCTTGAATCTCAAATTCGCATGAAATTGCTCGCTGAACACCATCCGTCATGATAGTCTCCATTGATTGTATTTCCCAAAGAAAAGTTTTCCTCCCGTACACTGGCTGAACATAATATAATCGAACAATTTACCTATGTCAATATCTTTAGCATTTATACGTACCGTATGTATGAATAGTCAACTAACGGTGTATGAAATGACAAGATTTTAAAATATGCAGTTAATTGATTTCAAAATAGTACATACCTTTGTCCGAACAATGTCTTCTAACGCAGGAGTAACGGAATTAATTTTCAAGCCTTCCATTTTAGCTAGCTAATTTTTTTCCGATTGAATTTTTAGAGAGAGGGAGCGAGAGCCAATTTGCTGGTGTCACTGAGGAAGTTTGTCTGAAAACAGCTTCTACAGCTAATATGTCATTTTGACATAAACCAAACGATGAATAAGTTGGAATAAAATGTGAATGAACTACGTACAAATGTGCTTATTAAGGAATTTCGTCTGTCATGCCAAATCATGCTAGGTATTGAATCTCACAACGAGAAAAATGTAAATATAGCGGTAGTGACTCATACAACATTGATGAGGATACTACTATCATATATTGTCACTCTTGTGGCACAATGAAGCTTTGAACATTTTCTAGATTTCAGATAATGACTACGAGAACTCTTTAATATTTGACACTTCATCATATCATAAATCAGTTTGAGAAGGTTATGGATAGACAGATTGGTAATACCAAATATATGTTATTTGATCCTCTGCTGTTGTTAAAAAAGGATTAACGATATCGCTGTTGTTTTCTCTGGCCTCTGCTACGTATAGACCTTGAAACATTCCACTATGTCGGATTTGCTTACAATATTAAATCTAATAAAGTCTTACCTAAAATTAAAGCTAAACCTACAAACAAATGCATATTAAATATGAGCTATAGGTATGTATTTTAATGAATAATAAGCTTGGAATGAGATATGTGTGTGGGTATGTATATACCTATACAAGTCTTTTTAATCTCATTCTCACTGCGTGTTAAACCAAATAAACTACACGTCAAAAGGGCTCATTCATTTTTCCATAAGTATGTATGTATATTTATAAATAGTTTATCAGTTAATAATGATTGATTGTATTTTTCCAGGCCACCCTGTAACAGTGCCATGTTCCAGATATGGGAAACACTTCTTCAAGAAGTGGAATTGGATTCTCAAGCTCATTCCGATGTTTCAGCTTCTCTAGCCAGACGAGTAAGCTATTCGTTGATTTTATAGAAAATTATTAATAAGTATGACATTATAATGATCTTAATTCTGACGAGAGAAATGAAATGCAAAATGAAACAATGTAAACTTTTAAATTATCTTTAAAATTAAATCTTTAAATTTAATCTTTATTCATGCATCATTTAAGATGCATCGAATAGTCAAGCTATTGTTGTAGGTACATGTAATGCATACGAAATCGTACCTAACCCGATTTTTACAAAGTGAATGGAAATCGACCAACTCGTGTAAATGCTATTATCTTCAGAGTTCCAATTAAATTTTTCTGTTTCTTTTTCCAGGTGGCTCGACCACTACTGGAGAAAACATTTTGCCTCAAGATTCAGTCACGGAAAGTGTTTGCACACCGAGAGAGTTTTGAGACTGTTCTTAGCAAAACGGAAGCGCTTCTAGCAAAAGTAAGATCATCAAAGTGAAGTAGTGATCATCTCGTCAATTCATTCCTTCAAACTTTTCCGACAATGTGCTCTGTCATTCAAGCTGCAGCAATGATGTCGCTTTATCCTCCAAACTTTCTGATTATTATGAGATGTCGTAATCAATGTTTTATAAGATTACTCAGAAAACCATTCCAAACTCCTCACAATAATCCTCCCACTGCAGCCTAAACTATTATTGTGTTTTTCTCTGCAGGAAATTGTTGTTTGTGCTGCCGGCTGGCTGTCAAATTCAATTTTTGTTGCCAGATACATTGCTGTCGTTTTGACTGATTGCGCACAAAATATCCGAAATTTTATGTTATTTTTGTCAGACCATGTGTTTCAAAGTAATGACATTATCGTTAGTATAGCCGGAGACAGTTTTCATTCTGGTGCTTTGCTTTCTTTTTCCAGGCCTACCGCGACTACTGCGATGCATGTATGCAGCACATTCAGATGGGTACGAACCAATCTCTCGCTCAATACTACGAGGCCCATAACGCTTACATCCAACAACTTCGAGGAACCAATTCCATGCTGAAAGAATACCACACTGAAACTTTACCAGCACTTCTCCAGGTGTGTTCCCACAGCTAAAAATATTATGCGACCATATATATGCAGAAGCAGTTTCCACTACAATGCTTATTGTCCATCCTGATATAAATTTACTGTCTTCGTCCGCATTATATCTTATATATAAAGTCCTTCTGGCAACAATAACTTCCATCTGCTTTTTCCTTCCAACCGCTGCTCCTGTTGTCGATTTTGTGTTAGATGGAGTTAGAAGAAAAAAGTTTTGGTCATTTTGATTGGTTTTTCTCCCAAGAACATAATATTTTCCAAAAAAAGATTTCGTAATGCTTTATCACACCGACAAAAGGGGAAATACTAAATCATGGATTATAATGTACCTACTTTGCTTACGAGTGGATATTCATACCACTTCCGACTTCATTTCATGGTTTACAAGCAGGAAATCTGTGGTGTTTGTTATTGAGAAACTTTTTTCTTTATTCCTGTCAAAGAGACAAAGTTGAAGTGAAAAGTTTTTGGGCTCTCTGTATTTGTATATTTACTTATTTTTTTGGAAACCCAGCTACAGTTGGCATTTTCGTAATAGCAAGAAATAGAAGTCGTATACGTCATGCCTCCCAATCACACATTACCACCAACAGCCACAGAATGCGAAAATGTTTACAGTTGCAGAGCCGGGAGTTTTATTAACTATACATGCTATAAACTTAGTTCATATCAGTAACACATAATATAATCAGTGACAATCAGTTTTCTAGAAAGTTTTCTAAAGAATGAAGATATGTATAAAGAATTTGTTGTATGGGTGCATTTTCACTTTCAACGAAAGTTGTGGCTAAAATAATGCTTCTCTGGAATCTCCAAGAATTAAGTGAATTCATTACAGTTTAAGCAAATGCACAGTATGTTTTCTATTACTACTAATTACTGTAGCATGACTGCTTTTAGCATTCATTAGGCATTATTGTACTAGACAGCAAACTGAAGTGAAGCATACATTGATTACACTTTCTCTAATTGTAAGTTATCAAAGGAGTTTTAGCAACATTATTTCCGTTTCTAATATAAAGAATAAAACGGTCAATAGCAGGTGCCCAGCAATTGGCATGTTACATACCTTTCATGAGGAACAATTATATATTTGATAAAACGGTTTATAATTTAAGGGTATTTCAACCTCATAATAATAAACATACACACTTTTTTAACTTACCTCACAAATGTAAATATACAATGATCTACAATGTCATAAACTGTTGAATATAAAATTTGGTTCAAAAAGTCGTAACATGACGTAACCTTTCTGATTCCATCTAGTTTATATTTTGAGCATGGCATAAACCTAAATAAATAAATACGCACACGAAAGTCATTATCTGATATATCAAAAGTTGTAAGTGAAAGTTTGTCATGCAAAGTATATATTATTATTAACCTCACTAAATGCCAGATTAAAGGCAAAAGTTCAAGGAAGAAAATTGACTTTTAGTTCAGTCCATCTTGCCATATATTTATGGGCTCGGCTAACTTATGAAATTAGCAGCCTTCGAATGGATTTTACCTTTACCTTTACAAGGTGAAAATAAAGGCAATTAATCTGTCGTAGCTGTGTACTGTTGATTTCAACTGGTAGAAACAGGAAGATCGCGTGACCTGTCCGATGCCCTACTGGATCAATTGCCATTTCGGAGAAAGTACCCTAGAACATTAAGAAAGAAACTCTGTTGTACGTGTACATGCTTGAACCTGTACGTGTACGTAAATTTCACTATCTTGAGAGTTCGTGCGAACCGTATTTAGATAGGTATGTAGTAAATAGTTCCTCGGTGTATGAAGTTGGAAGGGAAAATGAAAGCGAGAATGCACAAATACAAAAGATTTTCTTTGAATGGAGGTGTACACAAAGTAGCAAAATGTTTGATAACACCTGTGTTGGTGCAGGAATGTACACAAGCTTTGTTCTCTCTCGCACACACAATGTTCCATATGAGACGCTGAGCATAAAAACACAATAAGAAGGGTTATGCAAGCCAGTACCTAAGCACAAGATGTCGGCATATTTTATGATAAAAAATTTCTCCACGCTATATACAGCAAGCGCGACTAACTGTGACTTACATTATTTCACGGTAATGCTACCTTTCACATTCCTATGTGGGCAAAGTAAGATAACGACAGAATTGAAAATAGAAAGGAAGTTTAAGGAATTGTCTTTCCTTTCTCTTTTCACCTACATGGGTAATATGATACATGTGTTCATGTTTGCTAAACTTGACTAATTCTCATAAATCCATAAAGTGAAGAATTCTTTTATGTGGTGCTCCCAACAATGTGCTTATATATAAATTATAAACTTTTATGCGTGCATACAGTGCTTGTGCAGATCCACTACAAGATGCTTTTCTTTTTATGAGTCCCTTGTTGGATATTGTTGGCTTCGTTCTGGCTCATGAATCGCCCTTCAAATATGAGTTGTGCTTTGACTTTTGCCGTTTCCTTCCTGGGCCAGTAGATAGTTGGTGCTACTAGTAGCTAGCGTAAAAAGAGTTAAATGCATTATGTATGGGATGACATCGTCAAGAGTTGCTTGTTAGGCTACAGCTATACAATGCTACTAGGATCATGCAACAGAGTTTAGATAATGGCAAAACATGTGGCACGGCACACGCAAGGTTATCAACGTGTCTGCGAGTAAAGTGGTACAAATTGCCCGATTATAGAACATACCACGACTATATGAAGGTTAAAAGAGAAGAAACAGTTATAAAATAGCTTTCAAGCGAGATATATTTCAGGTGAAAGTATTTATTAGTAATGGTGAAAGCGAAAACTTATACATAATTGACTTAGGCGAAAATTCACATAAAGTCTTCTTGTGTTCGCATCATGATCAATGATAAGGAGTATTTAGGCCCACGTTTATTTATGATTAAGCGCTACAATTAATGTGACATTTGACCTATGAATCCAATTGAAATAATATATAGTATTAAATCTTTGGTGGGTTAATATATGTTATAATAACTTAATCTAATTGCAATTTGAAACCTTTTTTACAGGAACTAGAAGATGTGTACGTGGACTTGTGCAAAGAATTGTCCGACTCTGTTATGGTGGGCTCAGAAATAATCGCTATAGGGGTAAGTTAAAATCAATTTAAATCTAAAAGCATTAAGATGTATCTTATAGGTTGTAGGTGTATATCTACTCTTTAGCACAATGATAGTAGTCTGGTTTAGATGTAATTTCCCCAAAAAACCTGTCAACAATAACAACAAACTTATCGATCAAACTCTGTGATCACGTTTGAACTTTGAATACTCAAATTATATTAGCTGAACGTTGGTGATCAGCCTCTTATTTGGCAAAAGGAATTGTGCAGAAATATCACAAAAATTTTAAGACCGGCTCACCACTAAGAGCACAATGGAAAATTGAACATCAAAGGCAAATGCATTGAATATAAATAAGTATAGCGGAGAAAACGTAAGGTTCTTTTCGTTTAAGCCTGTCAAAATTCATGCTTGTACGTTAAACGCACGTGCTATCAAAGGAGTTTTTGCAGCTTTTATCAGTGAAAATAATGGTGGGGATGATGATGCTACGCAAACAGAAATCCTCATGACGGCACTAACGACATATACGTACCTATTTAGTACTCTCCCGTACCTGCTAAATAAATAAAAGTAGCAAAAAAGTAGGGACAAAATCCTTAATATATTATACCATTGGTATATCTGATAAAAGTGAAGTGTGTGCGTACTAATGTTTGTATTTGTTACTTTAATGGAGTGAAACAGAGGAAGTTGGGTGTCACTACCCCGCCTTCCGTTCCGTTCCAATTTTGCTAGTCCCTTGGCTTTGTTGCGTTTTTGAAAGGGAACGAGCCAGTCCAAAGCCTACAATCACTATGACATAATCTAATGGCAGAAGAAACACTCGTTCTTTCCGGGGACGACGGTGTGTAATGTTCTAAGAAAATGGAGGATTTTTCATCAATCTTTTGCAAAGAATTTCCTGAAAATAGAGTGAACACTATTTCACTGAAGCACTGTACCGTATGATGTTGATGATGATGAAAGGATAAGACATTAGATTACAGTTGTGAATGTTACTGTTCGAAGTAGGTAGTTTAGTAAGACATAAAATGAGTAACTGCGGCATGCTGTGCGTCCGAAGGTCAAAAGGACACCAAAGGCCCATCTATTATATGAATGCGTATCTTGTGTGGGTGTGTGTAGCAGGTTTTGCGTTGTAGGTGGTATAATAAGATGAGTTCTTTTAGTACCACATTAATATAGCAGTGTCATCTCAGATGAATATTTGCTCAAATTTTCTACCGCTAACATGACCACGTTGCATCGAAGGAAATGTGGTATAGTAGTACCTGCCTTACTCTAACGGGGATAATGTCATAATAAGAAAGAAAGTAGAAAAGCGAGAAAAAATATCATTGGCATGACCAGCATACGGAAAGGAATTATGGGACGCGCTCACACGTTTCATATAATAAGCCAGAACATACTAGGCTAGACACAACCCGAATTCGTGGAAATGTTGTGTAGCTCGTCTTAAAAATGGCGAATGACAGCTTCCTGTAGTTTCTTCGTCTACAAAAAATCTCTTTTCTTTTAGATAACTACACACATTACATGTGTGTCGGTAGGCACAAGCTATTTGACATTCTCTTCCCTTTCCAGTTAACCTTTTTTCTTGTGAATGAACCGTGAAATGAAAGTGATGATATGATGACTGTTACTAGTACTTTTATCCTTCCACCAGATTTCAGAAAACTACCATTTTACACTGTATATTATTTCCGACAGGAAAAGAACTCTTTCTTTGAACGAATTATACATATTCTGGAGATATTATGGGATTTTGTCCGAAGAAAATAATTGCCTAGTCCACTGCGTATTCTATTGAACTGATTGTTATTTTAGTAGTAAAAAACAAAATATCTTCGTTAGTAATAACAATATTTACCAAAAGCCCATTGGAAATAATAAGAGTAAAAACAATTTATTCAGATATTGTGTTAGAAGTGAAGACGTCGACTGCTTGCGCCATAGATAACAAAGAGTCTTTACACTTGCCTACCTTTACAAGCTGCTTGCTTTCATAGTGGGAAGCGATTTTTGTCAGTAGTAGTTCCCATTAAAGTGCACAGCCAAGAAAGAACTAACTATCCCATTTTTATAGGCACACAAATGGCTGAGGATCTTACCTAACTCATCCAGTAACGGGAAGTCTGTCATTTGTTTGTTTGTGCAAAAGAGAAACATAAGATTGCCATTATCGTATTCCAGGACTTATTTCCTTAATGATAGGAAGGCTTGTTTGAGTGTTGTTCAAACGAGACTTTATATTTATAGATACATACATAAGGTATTCAAGAAAGTAAAAGGAGCATATCCATCAAATTCCCATGAGTCCTGCTGTCACAGAACCAGTGTTATTTTATCATACGCAAGATGCCTTTTTATTTACAGAAAACGATGCGTCCTTCGAATCTATAGACAAACCTTGAATTGGGATAGTGAGTCTAATGTCTTTGTAAATACCATATAATATACATGTACACCTTTGACAATTACATATCTAAAAAGATGCTATTTTGACCGTACATACATATGTTTGACTATTACATCGGTAACTACCTATTTTCAAAAGGATTTTAATGTATAGGATGCATTTAGTGTGTAACGGGAAATGTTTGGTTATTTTTTCAAAGTAATTACATATTTTCAGTATCGAAACTGAGGCATTTTTTTCTTTTATTTGTGTAGTCTCCAGATTCCACAAGACGATACGATCAACTTGCAGCAGTATGTAGGAATATAAATGGAATCCAGGATCTGAAGGAGTTTGTGAAGACGATGGTAGTGCCAGCTCAGGCGACACCTAGACATGCTTTCAATTTACCCCTTCCTCTACTCTCCGCCCAAGAAGGAGGCGATTTTGCAAACCAGGTAAGAAAACCTTACAACCAAGACAAGATTGTATTGCATTATCAGCAAAAAAATATTCTATTTAAGATTACAGATTGTTTATTGCTCCATGTGTGTATATATGTGAATGAGGAGTGGGGATATATTGGCAGCCGTAGAGCTTAGTATCCGCATCCGCAAAACATTCATCATGCACCCATCTATCTAAAAAGTTCATTAAGCATTCTCATGACCTCACTCGTCTTCTTATGTTCCTCTTCACGAAGAAGATGGTAAAAATATTAACGTATAACACGACTCCGCTCGTGGTTGAAATTATGCCATAAATTTTTGCGATAATCCAGAAGGAGTGATGAAAAAGGTTCTTTCTTGACGTTTTAACGGTGTGTATGAAAACGAACCTAGTTTACTCCACGAGTTCACCAAGAATGATTTAAGAGATGCAACTGAAGTTTAAGTGCTGTTGTATGAGCGTTAGATTTTTATTATATTCCCTTGCTTACTTATGTGTGTCACGATGTAACTTGCAGAGATATGCACATATGTGTGTAAAAGATGTTACGAAAATAGGGTTAGAAATTTAACGTGCCTCAACTATTTTTTTCACTTTAACCTCCATTCTAAATGAATAACCACAAAAATACCTGAGGCTGGATATGGATATACGATATGGAAGTTTATAAGTGGTTCAAGTGCCCTTAAACTTGTAACTTATCTTGTTTTGATGCCATGAGTGTACTTGGAGCATGTGTGCGATTCTTGTAGACATGTGAAAAAAGGATGCAATACATTATTCATCGAGAAAACCGGTAAAGTAGTTTCACTATATTTTGTGTTCGTATTAAAATATTATTCTGCCTTCTTGGTAGGGAGGTGGAAGGCGGGGAAATGTTCCCTAAATCAAGAATGCATGTACCGAGTTTTGAGGTAAATTGAAGTCTCGAGAGAAATGATAGAAAACAACCTTAGAGCTTTGTACAATGATAGCTTGAAATATACCCACACATATAAATCTTTCATATCGAATCCAGCCCATTATCGTGTTTGGAAAGGAAAGGAAAGAATGTGTGGCTAAACTTTGTTTGTTACGTAGTATTATGACAAGTGGGAAGCTCACAAGCCTGTCAATAAAATTCCTAGCTTGATTTGGCCCGAGTACTGCTATGATGATTGGCAACTCCTGAATCTTTTTATTGAAGCTACGGTACCCACACAAC